>JADRCH010008061.1:884947-930966 GCA_019843965.1 Rhynchomys soricoides
AAAAAAAAAAAAAAAAAATCTGTTACTAGGTTAGTCCTTTGCAGGCTTCCAGGCAGAGAGTATTGGTCTACAGTGGTTGATACTTCCAGCTTCCCTGTGAACTTGTGTAATATTCAGTCTGTGTTGTATGAGACTAAAAGCAAACCCAGAGAACTCACTGCTCCAGGATTCCTAGGATCCCAAGGTCATCAAACAGTCTCTACTTTCTGGAGTATCTTGTGGTGCTTTTCCCCCACATACAGTGTTCTAGAATATTAGCTGTACTTAGCAAGAAGCGTAAGGAAAGTATATCTAATCTAACTTACCATCACAGAAGTAGAAGTCCACATGATTCTTTTGGAGATACTAATTTGACTAAGTCATTCTATAGTTTAAAACAACCTAATAATTTCCATTATTAACAGCATCATGTTCTAAAATAAAAAACTCATTGAGGAAGAGAGACTATGAGATAAAGTCTTAAATTCTCAAAGTCCACCATTGTTTTTAAAAGCAATACATATTCTGAATGTTTCATGATTTCAGAATTGGGGTTTATATTTGTATCTTTCTTATTTCAATGTATAATCTGGTAAATTATACATTTTCTGAAAGATTGCTTTACAGACCAAAGTATGGTATGGTAGCCACAGGCTTTAAGTGTGTATATGTGTGTGTGTGTGTGTGTGTGTGTGTGTGTGCCCTGTGCCAAGTGTAGAAAGAGCTGTCATGATTAGAATAGCTAGAATAGTTCTTACCTTCCATAGGTAACCGTCGCCGTATGGCCAGACGCTCCATTTTCCGCTGTGTCTCTGCTAGGCTAAAAAGAACTCCATATACATATTGGCGAGCTGACCGGAACAGGAGAGCAGCTGGAGGCAGCTCCATGTTACATTCATCCTCAATACATACAGGGATTTTAATCTCACCCTAATAAGAGAATGGTCCAGGGAAAAGAAGAAACTTAATTCTTCAAGGTTTACAATAATGAACTGTAGCTTCTGGAGTCAAGAAAATTTACTGTTTCATTCAGAGAGATTTTCAGATTAGAAGGAAGCTGTAAGAAGCCCTGCTGACTACCACGAGTGCATAAGCTATATTTCATTTGTAAAGCTCATATCCGATGAACTGTAGTTGACTATTAGGGAGAATCTACCTTAGACATTTTTTTTTTTTTTTGAGATAGAGTCTCACTATATGACTCTGGATGGACTGGGACTCGTTCCGTAGACCAAGGTGGCCTGGAACTCAGAGCTGCACCTGCCTTTGCTTCCAGATTGCTGGGACTAAAAGCTTGTGCTACCATTCCTGGCTTAGACATTTTGTTGGCGGAAGGGAGTAGGTATATAGAAGTAGCAGAGGAGATAAGGAACAAGGGGAAAAGACCACCCCTTAGATGGTGCCTCCAGAACCAGTCTGTCAACTTAGTGCATTCCTTCACAATTTTACAATTTGTACTTCTTTCTTAGTGTCTTTATTTACTGCTTAGTCCCAATTCCTACTAATTCCTCCTTTTCTGAGGCCCTTAATATAAGGGAGGGCACAAGCATACATGCTTTCCTTGTACCCCTTGAGATACACTGATCAGCAGGCTGGGGATATAGCTTAATGCTACAGTGCTTGTCTGGAATGTGCAAGACCCTAGGTTCAATCTCCAGGACTACTTCCCCTGAAGAACACTAACACTTATTAGACTTTTCTCTGGTCGACTTTGTAACTTAGTCTCAGAAATTATGAGATACTGCAGAGAACAGGAAGGTAGATAGGGATGTGTTCTCTCACCTTAGTAAGGACATGGTAAATATACGGATACATAAGACCCCTTCGGTGTCTGTGTTCAGCAACCCTCAAGACTTCCGGAGCTACTGGAGGTAAGGGTGGAATGGTGATATCCATGTGGTTCCTTGTAGACATAGATAACAGAGATGGGATATGAGGTTCACTTTCAGTTACGCTGGTTTCCGAAACTCCAGCATCAACAGGCTGTACCCAAGCCCCTCTGTCACCATTGGGATCTTCCCATCCAGGCTGTTGTTGAACTGCTTCTGTGATTTGTCTAAAAAAAAAAAAAAAAAGAACAGAAACAGCATAAGACAGAAAAGGGAATTTATTAAAGGTATTTCCACTCAAGTCCTGATCACAAGGACTCGCAAAACCCTCTGATGGTCAAAACGCTGGGTTAAGACTGGACTTGACACCTTTCCACTCAGTGGTGATCACTGTCCCCTGTCCTTCTTCACCTGACACAGACCAAAGAATAAAAAGTCATGGCAATCACTCTGTATTCTTTATATTTTTAAGATGTCATGTTTAGAGTCTACTCATACATAGTCTAAGAAAATAATTAAGATTTTAATCTCAAAGTAGCTCTATCTCTTTACAGTAATACTCAAAATAAAATAAAAAAAAACAAGCCAGTATCTGACACCTATATTTGTTACTGAGGAACTGTTTCAATATTTCAACTATATAAATTCTTTTATTCTTTTAACCTTCAGTCTATGTTCCTCATAAACTGAAAACAACAGGATTTCCTAAAGCAACTGCCTTTTCTATATGGCCAGGCTGTCTGAAAGTGAGCACCTGCAGAAGGATGAAGGGCAAAGAGCAACAAAAGGAAGCCAAGAACACCCACTTCTCCGCAGTTCTTCTGAATGTGTTTCTTATGGTTGTTTACATAGACACTTACTCAGAACCAGCTCCATTTGCCTCATCACCATCAGAGGAAGAGGAATGGGAAGAATCTGGTCCCAAAGGAGGTGAAGTTTTGGAAGTCAGGCAGTTAGGAAACTGGGATGTATTAGAGTCATAAGAAACAGCCCAATTGGCAAAGGAACTGTCCTGCAGCATGGCATCCTCAGAGAAAGCATGGGATTCCCCCACACTATGGGAGAAGAGAAGAGACGAGTTGGGTCCCATTGGAAATGGTGGTGGATATTTCATTTTCTGGGGCACCTGGCGAGAAAACTAAAGAATAAAACAGACAGAAAAGCTATTTAACATTTTACCAGGATACAGGATGTTTCCTCAGAAGCTGTGACGTACTAGATGATACCAATAGTAAAGAACTGTTGAGGTATGAAGTACCTACTGAAAATATTAAGAAATAATTTTGACCACCATATCTGAATAGAATTTGCCAGAGCCAGGAAAATTAATGAAACTAGATCTCTTAGAAATATTATGTGATATTATCCAACGCACACATGTATATATAGTGTCCTAGTGATTACTAATTTGGGTGCTCTCTTGCAAAAGTCTTCCAGCCTCAAGGTACAAAACAATAAGACCTGCATAGTCTAATTAACACTGAATCATCCTAGCTCCTCAATTTAGATTATAAAAATCTGGAATGAGCCTGAGTCTAAATAAGCAAGTGATCTTAATTCCCTTAATGAATATATAATAAACAAATACTTACCATTGGCTTTCCAGAAGAAATAGGGCCCATTTGATTCTGTGGAAGGGGAGGATTTCCAAGCCGATTATTTCGAAAGCCTAAAGCCAAAAAAAGTGCTATGCTTTAGCAATCCTAATCATCTTACCATATTCATTGCATCCTGTTAAACCATCACTGCAGTAAAAAACCTGCTATAAAGTTTATGATCTGAGGATGTGGAACAATGGTAGGTCAGTTGCCCTGCATGCACAGAGCCATTGGTCAGATCCTTAGCATTGCAAAAACTTGTAATTAACTGACCAGCTGTCACAGGCTATTCCATGAATCTGGTTTTTGTACCTTGTGGGATTTCCTAACACTGTCTTTGACATCCTCAAGACATCTAAACTAGGCCCATGAGACTGAGATTACGTACAGGTATATTCTCAAGCTGTTCCGTGGATGATATATTCAATATGAATTCCTTTGAACTGAGTTCCCAGTTCACTTTGATAAACCTATCAAATTTACAATGGCAATAATTAATCAAAGCCTTTCTAACAAAAAAGTAAACAACATGAAGTTTCTGTGGTGAGATGGCATCTGTCTGGTGTGATACTGGTAGAATGGATAAGTGGCATGCTAGGGATCCTATACATGGTAGTTAATCTGGTAACAACCCTATGTAATACGTATTGTGAGCCATGTTTCATATGAATAGAAAGTGATCACTCAGCTAGCAAGCAACAGAAGAATTCAAAATTGAGCTTGCTGCCAAAGACAGGGCTATTTTTACAGGCAATAGGTCACAATAAGGATTAGTATCAGAGGCCCAAGCTAAAGAAATGGCATTATTCCTCCACCTATAAATGTGAAAAGTCAGGACACAGGCAGAAACAAGGGATTCCACTCGGGCCTTAAGGAATAAATTCAATTTAACAGCAGCTGGAAGCCTTACCTAGAAAGGAAGGACCCACTGGCAGTGAAGAAAGTTTGGTTGTGACTGAATAGTACTCAACTGCTTTCTTGAATCGTTCTATTTTGTCTTCTGTCCTAGACTGGATGTTGGAACAACAGATTTTCAAAAAAAGAAACAACATGAGAGTGTCTTTTTCATACAATATATACATTGAAAGTCAAAATGATAACAGAAACAAAATATTTAAAGAAACCCAAGAAAACATAAGATTAGGTAGAGAAAAAAACATTAATCCTAGCACTCAAGAGGCAGAAGCAGGCAGATCTCTGTGAGTTTGAGGCCATTTTGATTTACATATTCAGTTACAGGCCATCCAGGGCTACACAGTGAGACACTGTCTCCAAAACAAACTATAAACAAACGCCTTGTCCTTCTCCCACTCCACTGCACCTCCAAACCTCTAAGCCTAGATTTACACCTGTGGCCTTCAACAATCTTCATCTGTAAATCCGCTTTGCCTAACATGTCAGTCATTTCTTCTCTTTCCCATCCCTTCCTCCCTTCCCTCTCATCTGGAAATCACAAGCCTAATTCTAGACCATGGCCATGAACTCTCTTTCCTTCTGAGACACTTTGCCTGGCTAAGTCCCTTCCTCCCTTTCCCATCACCCCTTTCCCCAAACCTCCAACTCCCTTCCCCCTGCTGTAACCACCTCCACACCCAAAGGCCTAGCTCTAGGCCTGTGGCCTTAGAACCTGCTTTCATCAAGAGTCATCTTTGACTGGCTCTTTCCTCTCCTCTCCTTCTCTCTGTTGGCTGCCATCTGTGCACCCACAAGCCTAATTCCAGACCCATGGTTTGGGAGCTATAGAGTTTCCATTGCTAAAATAAAACATTATGATCAAAACAACTTGGGGAGGAGAGGGTTTAGCTCATCTTACAACTCTCAGGTCACACTCCATCAATAAGGGAAATCAGATCAGGAATTCAAGGCAGGAGGAACCTGGAGGCAGCAGCTGGTACAGAGGCCATGAAGGAGTGCTGCTTACTGGCTTGCTTCTCTTGTATTACTCAGCCTGTTTTCTTATAGAATCCAGGACCACCAGCCAAGGGGATGGAACTGCCCAGGGTAATCTGGAACCTCTCACATCAATCATCAATCAAAGAAAAAAGCACCATGGACTTGGCCACAGGCCAATCTGGTAAGGACATTTTCTTTTTTTCTTTCTTTTAATTTTTTTGATACTTTATTTACATTTCAAATGTTTCCCCCTTTCCAGATCTCCCCTTTGGAACCTCACTGTAAGGACATTTTCTTAACTGAATGATTCCAGCTTGTGCCAATTTGACATAAAACTAATCATGACAATTAACCCTTTGTCAACTTGGCACATAAACATATCATTGTTAAACCATAACCTTTTCTTCCTTGTTCATCCCCAAGATTTCATATTAATATTAATATCACAATATAAAATATACTTAACTTTAAAAGTCTCCTAAAACATCCAAGGTCTCTTTCAATATTCAAGCCCTCTCTAAAATACTCAAAACCTCTCTAAATATCTAAAGTCTCTTAACTATGGGCTCCTTTTAAATATTTTAAACATATACATTTCTTTAAAATTGTATTTTATTTGTTTACATACACATGTGCATGAGCACAACACGGCATGCATATGGAGGACAACCTTTGAAAGGACAACTCTTCTTCCACTGTGGGTTCTGGGGATCACACACAGGTCATCAGATTTTAACAGCAAGAAGTATTACCAACTAAGCCATTTGGCCAACCCTTGTCAATCTTTTCAAAGAACCAACTTTTTTGTCTGATAATTCTATATATTTTTTAAGGGCTTCATTGTTTTTATTTTATATGTAAGGGTATTTTACCTGTATATATGTCATGTGTACTGCCAATGAAGGCCAGAAGGAGGTGTCGGATCTTGTGAAACTGGCATAACGGAGGGTTCTTACTTGCCATGTGAGTACTGGGAACTGAACCCAGACATTCAACCAAACCAAACCAAACCAAACCAAACTAAACAAAAATCACCAAGTGTTGTTATCCACTGAGCCATCTCTTCAGCCGCTGTATTGTTCTATTTTATTAATTTCTACCTTCATTTTTATTATTTCTTGCTATCTGGGGCATTTGGAGTTTGGCTTCTTTTTCTAGAGTCTCAGGGTACATCATTAGGTTCTTATTCAGGATCACTGATTTTTTTTAAAAAAATCATATATTTATTTAGTGTGTGTATGCACACATGTGAAGTCAGAGGACATCTTGCAGGAGTCAGTTCACTCCTTCATCTTATGAGCTGCAGTGATTGAACTAAGGTCACTAGGTTGACAGCAAGTGCCTTTACACACTGAGCCATATTGACAGGTCTCTGATTTTTGTTTTGTTTTGTTTTTTTGAAACATGGTCTCTCTGTGTGGCCCTGGCTGTCCTGAAACTAGCTTTGCAATCCAGACTGGCCTGGAACTCAGAGATCTGCCCATCTCTGCCTCTCAAGTGTTGGGACTAAAGACCTGTGCTACCACCACCTGACTGTTGTCTGATTTTTAAAATGCGAGTCATGTATAACTTTACATTTTACTCTTAGGACTGAATGGATGGAATCCTAGATATGCTGTGCTATTTTTATTTGATTCTACAAATTTTAAATTTTCTCTCTCATTGATCTTATGACATAAATGTATACTGTTTATTAACAAAGTATTGTGTATTTTCTGAGGTTAGATTTCTGTTGATTTCTAGTTTTATTCCACCGTTGTCTGACGGTTTCCATTGCTGTGAAGAGGTACCATGACCAAGCCAAACATTTAATTGGCTTATAGTTTCAGAGGTTTAATCATTATCAACATGGCAGGAAGCATGGCAGCATCAGGCAAACATAGTACTGGAGGAGCCGAGAGTTCTGCATCTTGATCCAAAGACAGCCAGGAGGAGACTGGATTTTTCTTCACACTGGATGTAGCTTGAGCATTTAAGACCTCCACAGTGACACACTTCCTCCAATAAGGCCACACTTCCTAATAGTGCCACTCCCTATAGAGCAAGCATTCAAACACAGGAGTCTATGGGGGACCAAACTTATTTAAACCACCACATTCCCCTCCCTGGCCCCCATAGGCCAGTGGCCATAACATAATGCAAAATGCATTTAGTCCAACTTCAAATGTCCTCATAGTCTATCACAGTCTCAATGTTTAAAAGTCTAAAGTTCAAAGTTTCTTCTGAGATTCATGTAATCTCTTAAGTGTAATCTCCTGTAACCAAAAAGTAGATTACACACTTCCAACATACCATGGCACACGATATAGATTACCTTTCCAAAATGTAGCGAAGAAAGCATAGTAAGGAAATATTGGAACAAAGCATGACCAAAAACCAGCTGGGCAAACTCCCAACACTGTATCCCCATGTGTGATGTCAAAAAGCTTTTCAGATCTCCAACTCCTTATATCTTTATCAACTGCAACACACTTCTGTCTCTTGGGCTGATTCTATAGCCTATTAGCAGCTTTCCTCGGAAGGTATCCCATAGCTCTGGCATCTCTAACATCTTGTCTCCAAGGCAATCCTGGGTTCACCTTCACAGCTTTATGAAATGGCCTCTCTGGGCCTCTATGCAGGGACACCTCTGCCATACACCTGGCCTCAGCAACTTTACTTAGTCTCGGAGGGAGATTTCTTGACTCTAAAGTCAGAACCACATGGCCAAAGCTGCCATGTTCTGTTTGCTGGGGCTGGAACATGTTCCCCTCTTTCAATTACATCTTCACCAGCTTTCTACTCAGTGGTTTCCTTCGCTGCCTGTCTTAGAAGACTAGGCTGTCAAGGAACTTGCTCTATAAACCAGGCTGGCCTTGAACTCAGAGATCTCTATGCCTCTGTTTCCTAAGTGCTGTGATTAAAGGCTTGTACACCATGCCAGAACCTTAGCTTTTCCTTAATTCTTTTTCATTATAGATCTTTATAGGCATGGCAACTATGCTGTAAGATCTGGATCAAAAGTGTGTGGCATCCCACCTCAAGATCCAGTTCAAAAGCCTTTGTCTTCCAGCTTTAATATTTGGATCAAAGGCATGCTGTCTTCATGCCTCAAGATCCGGATCAGGTGTGCCCTCCATTTCTGAACTGTAGTTCACTCCAGATATAGTTTAGTTGACAACTGAGAATAGCCATCACAACTGATAAGACACAGTAAATTATTTCAGATTTGTATTTGCTATGTATTGTTTTTCAGCCTATATTATGGTCATTATTAGAGAAGGCTCCATGTGCCTGTGAGAAAAATGTACTTTATCTGTTAAATCTAATTGATCTATGTTATATTTTAGTTCTGACTTTTTTTGTTTTGTTTTTTTTGCTGATTTTTAATTAGGAAGAACTATCTAGGTAAGAGAGTGGGATATTGAAATCTCCCACTGCTATTGTATCAGAACTTATTTATGTGTTTATGCATTTTAATTAAATTTTTAAAATTCGTGTTTCTATGATTTGGTACATAGATATTCACAGTAGTTATGCCCTTCTGATTCACCCTTTTATTAACACATAGTAGTCTTTCCTTACTTATCTCTCCTTACTAGTTTTGGTTTGTTATCTATTTTATCATATAGGAAAATTGCTTATATCAATTTATTTACAGCTTCTATTTTATTGGTAATTTAGTATCTACCCTTTTATTTTCAGTCTTTCCTTGTTATATAAGATTCTTAAAGTTGGTAGCTAGTAGAATCTTGTTCTTAAATCCTATCAAATAGCTTTTGTCTTTTAACTGATAAGACCACTGCAATAGAAGAGGGTTTGTTTGCTATTATTTCTGGCTTCCTTTTGTGTTCTCATTGGTAGCTTTGGTCTTCTGCCCTGGTAATACAGATGTTTGCTTGCCTAATATATTGGACACGACTGAGACCTCAGTTATCCTCTGTTCATCTACTGATTTTATGAAATACATTCTTTCCTGAGTGCTCATGTGTGAAACTTTATTCTTTTTTTTTTAAAGAAAATTATTTTATTTTATTTATAAGAGTACACTGTAGCTGTCTTCAGACAAACCAGAAGAGGGTACCAGATCCCATTACAGATGGTTGTGAGCCACCATGTGGTTGCTGAGAATTGAACTCAGGATTTCTGGAAGAGTAGTCGGTGCTCTTAACCACTGAGCCATCTCTCCAGCCCAACTTTCTTTATTCTTAAACTCTGTACAGTGTTCCTTTAAAATTTTTCTGCAGTTCTGGCTTAGTGATCATGAATGCCTTAATCTGTGACAGTTTTGAAAAGGTATTTCTCCATCTCTTTTCGTAGACAATGTGTTGATTATACCAACATTGGTTGACAATTGTTTACTTTCAATGCTTGGGATATATTGCTTGTTGGTAATTTGGTATTTAGCTTTTCCTAGCTTTTAGGATTGCTGATGACAGGTCAAACACTATTCTGATGTTTCCACTTCCAGATACTACTTTGTGATTTTTGCTTATGGCATTTAGTACTGTTCCTTCGATTTATATATCTGATACCTGCATGACTATGCCATGCAGAGGTCCTCCTTTATTTGTATATATTTGGGGTTCTGCACACTTCTTGTGTTTGGATGTATATTTCTTTCTGTATGTTTGTGAATTTTTTGCTATAATTTAATAGAATATGTTGTGTAAATCATTTGATTTTATCTCAGCCTCCTCTTCTCTGCAACAGATTCTTCTTTGGTTTCTTAAGTATATTCCAGTATTAGAAGTTTTGGTCAGATTTGTTGATTTTTTTTTCTTTATGCAAGTGTGTATATATCATTGCCCTTACCTTGTCTTCCATCCCTGAGATTCATTTTTCTCCTTGTTTTTATCTGTTGTTACTTTATATGTTGTTTTCAATATACATGATTGCGTCTTCCCATATCCAAAATTGCTGTTTGGTTCATTTTCTGCATTTTGATTTCCTTGGTGAATTTGTTCCCCATGATTTAAAATTTTCATCTAAGCTGCTGATCCTTTCATCCACTTTGGTTCTTGCTTTTGTAAAAAAAAATTTTGTCTGTGTCTTGAATTAAATATTTTATTCAAATCCTCTATTTGGTTGTTGATCCTTTCAAATTATAGGACTGTCAAAACCTTTTCTGGGATTCCAGCTAGCTTATCTTTTTTCCATGTTTTTGAGGATACTTGTGGAGATGTTTAGTGAAGTACTCTCTCATGTTTTTGGAGTTTCTTTATTGTATTTTACATATCTGTTAGAGTGTGTATACTCTCCAGTTTGTGGACTTTTCTTTTGCACTGTTTTTGTCTCCGTGTGTAGTACATGCATGTGAGTGTGCAGGTGTGCACACTCATTTACATAAATGTGAAATCCATAGGGGTATATCTCATGTCTTATTGCCTTAAGACAGTCTTGAGACAGTATCTTCCACTAAATCAGAAGCTGGCAGTTTGGGGTAGGCTGAGTTGCCAGTGAGCTCCCAAGATGTGCCTGTCTCTGATCCTCTCCCCACCTAGTGCTGTTTTTGTTTTTGTTTTTGTTTTGGTTTGTTTTGGTTTGGTTTTCAAGACAGGGTTTCTAGCCCTGACTGTCCTGGAACTCACTCTGTAGACCAGGCTGGCCTCGAACTCAGAAATCCACCTGTCTCTGCCTCCCAAGTGCTGGAATTAAAGGTGTGTGCCACCACTGCCTGGCTTAGTGCTGGGGTTTTAAGCACATGCAGCCATTATCTTTTATATGGATGCTAGGGATCAGAACTATGATTCCCATGCTTGTGCAGCAAGTGTTTTACTCGATGACATCTTCTTGGTCCTTGTTTGTTTTATTTCATATCAGTCTTCCTGGTGAGTTGGACAACCTTCTTGGGTTCATGAAAATCCACTGCAGTAAAAATCAGGATAGTTTAATAGAAGATTCAGTTAGCTGCAGAAAGACATACTGTGCTCCTGACTTATTTTCCTAATAAGTTTTGCAGATAAGAATACTTGGGCCACAGTTGTATATTTAAATAGCACAGTAGGGTTCTAGTGAGATAGAGTGTAAGAGAAGAAAGAGTGGTAAGGAGAAAAAGACTGTGGGTTAGAGGTAGAAAAAACAGTAGAACAAGTTGCTCACAATATACAACTTACCCTAGTATACATGTTGAAGGTCCAAAAGGGTAAAATAATATATATATATGAAATAAAAGGTTAAAAAAATAAAGTGTATAAAACAGAAGGAATAAAGTGACATAAATATGACAAAGAACATAAAAGTTATTAAACTCTTAGTCAAAGCTTCCTGGTGTGGAGAAAACCTGTCCTCTGTGTTTACGTTAGATCTATCAGGTGGTCAACTTCCTGTGAAGAACACAACTCCTCTTGCTCCATCTGCCAAGGTGATAGCTATCACGTTGAGAAACTCTCAGCTTTCCACTCTCACCACATTTCCATCCTCTCTGCTGAGGCTGCTCAGCTTGGTGTCTTTTGCTCTGATTCTGATGCACAGCAATTTTCACACTTTGTTTTCCTATTCCCTGAGGTTCCAGGGAATCTCTTGCTGATTGTTGCTGGGGACAACTTTGAAGTGGCTCTTTCCTGACTGTCTCTAATCCATTCAGCTTCTACAGGGCTCTGTCCCCTATATGGTCTCCTTTTCTGCATCTGCATAGTTCTGTCAGTGCCAAGGCATGCACTATGTTCTGTCTCCTGCATAGGATCCATTTCTATGTATCTTTCAGGGTATCTTCTGGGCTCGTCTCTGTCCCTGCTTCTGTACTGGGATTAAAGATATGTACTACCATTCCTGGAAGGCTAAGACAATTTTCTTTGCCACTGAAGGACTTCTATTCTTCTGCTTTTTTTACCTATTTGGTTTTGGGTAATCTTGCACTTCCTTCATGAATTTCTTTTTTTAAATTGGTTATTTTATTTATTTACATTTCCAATGTTGTCTCCCTTCCTGGTTTCCTCTCCAAAACCCCCTATCTCATTCCCCTCCCCTGCTTCTATGAAGGTACTCCCCCATCCACTCACCCACCCGCTCCTGCCTCACTGCCCTGGCACCCCCCTATGTTGGGCCATTGAGCCTCCACAGGACCAAGGGGCTCCCCTTCCACTGATGCCAGATAAGGCAATCCTCTGCTATATATGTAGCTGGAGCCATGGGTCCCTCCATTTAAACTCTTTGGTTGGTGGTTTAGTCCATGGGAGCTCTGGAGAGTCTGGTTAGTTGATATTGTTGTTCTTCCTATGGGGTTGCAAACCCCTTCAGCTCCTTCAGTCCCTCCCCAACTCTTCCATTGGGGTACCTGTGCTCAGTCCAATGGTTGACTGTGAGCATCTTCATCTATATTGGTCCGGCTCTCTCAGAGACTCTCAAGGGATAGCTATACCAGGCTCCTGTCAGCAAGCACTTCTTGGCATCAGCAATAGTATCTGGCTTTGGTGTCTGCAGATGGGATGGATCCCTAGGTGGGGCAGTCTCTGGATGGCCTTTCCTTCAGTCTGGATTTCTGAAGCTCTTCACTCTTTGAGATAAAAGCTATTTTTTCTTACTTTGGCTTTCTCCTTGACTGACTCACTCTGATGCAGCCATCTTGTTCAGAAATCCAAAGCATAGTCATTAAAAAGAACTGTGTCCCTTCCCCTTCTCTTGGTTTGTATTTTTGGCATAGAATTTCATTCGGTTGCCCATTCTAGCTTGGAATTTACTATGTAGTCTAAGCTGGCCTCAGACTCATGACTCTCCTTCCTCAGCCTCTAGATTGCTGGAATTCTAGGTAGGTACTACCATGCCTCACTACGTATATCCAGTCTGTTTTAATACATGTCCAATTCTACAGTTGGTACTATATGTGTAACCTTCTACCCTGACACTTATTCTACTAATTTATTGATGTCTGAATGGTTCCATATTTTATTATTGTGAATATATCATATTCATAATCACTTATAATCTGACATTTAGGTTATTTTTCAAATTTCGCTATTATAAGTTACACAATGAACACATACAATGTCCATTTGATTTTTGGCTAGATTGTAGATTATACCCTTAGAAAATACCACAAAATGAAATTCTTATTTCAAAAGGCATAAACATTAAAACCAAAATCTTTTAAACATACAAAACTATAATGTGACACAATTACAAATCTACCAGAAAGGCTAAAATTAAAGACAATTAATATTAAACAATGGCAAAGATATGGAATAACTGAAATTCTATCACACTAGTAGAACTGTACATTGGTACAGTTTGGAATATAGTATAGCAGTCTCTTATAAAATCAAATACATTTGCCAGGGTATTGCTCTCTTACCCAAGAGAAATGGGTGTGTATATCTTCCAAAATACATAAACTGTTGATAACAGAACTTAAAAGTATATCTATGGAAAATGGGTAGGTAACTTGAGGCACCATCAAAAATGGAATATGATAAGATGATAAAAAGAAAGAAATCATCTTTACCCATCATGGAAATGCAAATCAAAACTACTTTCAGATCCCATCTTACTCCTGTCAGAATGGCTAAGATCAATAACACAAGTGACAACTCACACTGGTGAGGATCTGGAGTAAGGGGAACATTCCCCTATTGCTGGTGGGACTGAAAACTTGTACAGATACTTTGGAAATCAGTGTGGCAGTTCTTTGGGAATCTTGGAATAGATATACCTCAATATCCAGCTATAATACTCTTGGACATATACCCAAAACTGTATCTTACTACAGAGACACTTGCTCATCCATGTTCATTGCTGCTCTAGTCATAATAGTCAGAAATTGGAAACAGCTTAGATGTCCATAAACAGAACAGATAGAAAAAATGTGGTGCATTTATATAACAGAATATTATTTAGCTGTTAAGAAAAGTGAAATTATGAAATCTGAAGGTAAATGGATGGAACTAAAAATAATCTCCATGAGTGAGGTAACACAGATATAGCCTCCCCTCCCTAAGCAAGAAGCAAGCATCTCAGGCTATATTCCCATTGTGTTTTATCTTATATGTGGATGTTAGCTTCTAAGCTTTCAATACATGTGCCAAAATCTGAATAACTACAGAGGTTAGGGTCATAGTAAAGGAGAATGGGGAAGGTAGGGGCCTTACAAGAAAGGGAGAATGGAATATACTGTTATGGAGAGAAAAAGGGAAAAGTAGAATAAGGGGATTGAATAGGGAGGGGTGTGGGAGGGAAGAGTAAAGGAGGGAATATGGCGAGGGGCAACTAATACTAAAGGAATGCTTGAAAAACCAAATGAAAGGAATCTAAATGTAGCCACCAAATAGTAGAGGATCAGGTGTCCCAATTAGACATCTTATGCCATCATGAAAGATCTCCAGTGTCAATAATAGGTTAAATCATGCGGAATTGCTTACCAAAGGGATTCCTAAACACCCCAGGCTATTGCCAACTTCAGGCAATATCCCAGGCTCTCCACAACCTGATAGTAAGGCCCTATTGGTGAAGCCAGCACTTCCATATGTAATAGAACACAGAGAAGTCAAGCTGGAACCTAACTAGAAGCTTCACACATACTGGCTAGTGCTTATGGTGTTGGGAGGTTCTTTGCTTTCTACTGGAGGAGAAAGGTAATCATCAGTATCACCCAGCAATAAACCATGTGGCCTACAACAGTGCCTGCCAGAGACAATGCTACTACAGTAGCATTAAACTATGGGAATAACTAACCACTTGCTAAAAAATTGTATTCGATGCCCATTCCATGAGATGGAACCAATATTTGATATTTCTAAAGTAGCCAAAAACCTGATATTATACAAGACATGGCCTAGAGGAAACTTATTACTATTATTCTGCTAAAGAAATGTGACAACAAAATCACTCCTAATGATATACTGCTATATCTATAGATCAGTGCTTTGCTTAGCCATCATCAGAGAAACATCTTTTTACAGTAGATGGGAACAAACATAGAGACCCAAAACTGGACAATGTACAAACAGTGAGAGACCTTGCAACATTCAATGCTAAATGGGATGTCTCCATCCCCAAGGGCTCGGGAAGATATGCAGAAAGACTGTAAGAGCGGAAGGTGGTAAATGACTCCAAGAAAACAGTGTCTTCCAGACACAACAGAACTGTTGCACATAGGAACTCACAGAGACTGAGGAAGCATGTACTGGTTCTAGCCAAACAGGGTAGGGTCTCAGCACTGAGAGGGAGAAGTGACCATGGGCTCCCACTCCTAACCAAGGAGCAAGCATCTCAGGCTATATTCCTATCATCAATATATGAGAATATATTGTTCACCATATAGTTAATTCTAAAAGGTAAACAGTAGCAGGCAGATGGATGAAGTCTAGGGCCTAAAGTATATTGATCCAGTACTTAGATGAGCATTTCTTGTTCTTCTGATATTTCCTGGTAAGAACACAATGCAAAATATAACCTAAAACTATTCACTTGCAGGGAGAAGGAAAATCCCAAGAAAAACACCAATCTAGTTCTGCTTAGAGGACAAAAGACTTTCAGAAACTAAGAAAGTATTCAAAAATCCTATTTTTCTAGTCTTTTTTTGTTTTCCTGTTCGTTTTAAGGCTAGCCTGAATCAAATATTTGGCAGTAGAAATAATGGGGAAACAGCAAGAAACTAAGATGGAATGACAAACTCCTTCCTCTTTGATCAGAGGAGCAATGCTTTATTTGATGTAATTTTCCAATCTACCCTGCTATAGTCACAAAAAGTATGGATAATTAATGTCCTGACTTTATGGCAGGAGGACTGAAAAAGGAGGGGCTCAAAAAACAAAACACCAAGTTGTTTCTAAACAGCTAAGTTCACCAATGAACGGCAAGTGCACACAGGTAGCAACAACAACAACAAAAACCCAGTAGACTGCAGGCTCCATGAATTGAGTTACAAACAACACCAGAATCAAACAACACAACAACTACAATCGACACACACCTCTAGTAGTAACATTAGATATTAGAGCCTTACTTCTCCAATCAAGAGACACAGAGTGAAAGAATGAGCAAAAAGTACTCCAATCAAACAGGACCAGGAAGCAAGTAGGTATGGCTATCCTAATATCTGACAAAATAGGCTTCAAACTAAAACTAATCAGAAGAGATAGAGAGGGAGACTTCGTTCTAATCAAGGGAAGAGTTAACCAAGAAGACACTGATATCTTAAATATATATGCACCAAACTGGTGTAATGAATTTCATAAAATGGTATACTACTGGAATAAAGTCACAGTAGGTGACTTCAATATATCAGCTGGGTAGTGATGGCACATGCCTTTAGTCTCACCACTCAGGAGGCAGAGGCAGGTAGATCTCTGTGAGGTCAAGGCCAGCCTGGACTATAGAGCTAGTTCTAGGAGAGCCAGGACCACACAAACAAATCCTGTTTAAAACCAGCAAAACAAAAAAACAAATCAATAGCCCACCTTCTCCAACAGAAAGATCATCGAGATAAAAAAATAAAAGAAACATAAGAATTAATTGCCAGGCTAGAGAGATGGCTCAGAGGTTAAGAGCACTAGTTGCTCTTCCAGAGGTCCTGAGTTCAATTCCCAGCAACCACATGGTGGCTCACAACCATCTATAATGAGATCTAGTGCCCTCTTCTGTCCTACAGGCATACATACAGGCAGAATGCTATATACACAATAAATAATAAATATTTTTTGATATTTTATTTGCATTTCAAATGTTTCCATCTTTCCAAGTCTCCCCTTTGGAACCCCCTATCTATTCCCCCTCCCCCTGTCTCTATGAGGGTATTCCCCTACCCACCCACCCACCTACTCTCATCTTCTCTCCTTGGCATTCTCCTATACTAGAGCATTTAACACCCTCAGGCCCAAGGGTCTCTCCTCCCCCTGATGGCTAACAAGGCCTTCCTCTGCCACATACATGGCCAGCACCATGGGTCCCTTCATGTGGATTCTTTGGTTGGTGATCCAGTCTCTAGGAGCATGGGGGGGGGGGTCAGGCCAGTTGACACTGTTGCTCCCTCCATGGGGCTGCAAACTCCCTCAACTCCTTCAGTCCCTTCTCCAACTCCTCCATTTGAGACCTCACACTCATCCGAACAGTTGCTGTGAAGTGAATCTTGGGTATTCCCAAACTTTTGGGCTAATATCCACTTATCAGTGAGTATATACCGTGTTCATTCTTTTGTGACTGCGTTACCTCACTCAGGATGATATTTTCAAGTTCCATCCATTTGCCTGCAAATTTCATGAAGTCATTGTTTTTAATAGCTGAGTAGTATTCCATTGTGTAAATGTACCACATTTTCTGTATCCATTCCTCTGTTGAGGGACATCTGTAGGAATTTGTAGATTCAATGCAATCCCCCATCAAAATTCCAACTCAATTCTTCGTAGACTTAGAAAGAGCAATTCTCAAATTCATATGGAATAACAAAAAACCCAGGATAGCAAAAACTATTCTCAACAATAAAAGAACTTCTGGGGGAATCAGCCTCCCTGACCTCAAGCTGTACTACAGAGCAATAGTGATAAAAATTGCGTGGTATTGGTACAGTGACAGGCAGGTAGATCAATGGATTAGAATCGAAGACCCAGAAATGAACTCACACACTTATGGTCACTTGATCTTTGACAAAGGAGCTAAAACCATCCAGTGGAAAAAATACAGCATTTTCAACAAATGGTGCTGGTTCAACTGGCAGTCTACATGTAGAAGATTGCAAATTGATCCATTCCTATCTCCCTGTACAAAGCCCAAGTCCAAGTGGATGAAGGACCTTCATAAAACCAGATACACTGAATCTAATAGAAGAGAAAGTGGGGAATAGTCTCGAAAACATGGGCATAGGGAGAAAGTTCCTGAACAGAACACCAATGGCTTATGCTCTAAGATCAAGAATCAACAAATGGGACTTCATGAAATTGCAAAGCTTCTGTAAGGCAAAGGACACTCTAAATAGGACAAAATGGCAACCTACAGATTGGGAAAAGATCTTTACCAATCCTACGTCCAACAGAGGGCTAATATCCAATATATACAAAGAACTCAAGAAGCTAGACTCCAGAGATCCAAATAACCCTATCAAAAAATGGGGAAGAGAGCTAAACAGAGAATTCTCAACTGAGGAAACTCTTAATGGCTGAGAAGCACCTAAAGAAATGTTCAACATCCTTAGTCATCAGGGAAATGCAAATCAAAACAACCCTGAGATTTCACCTCACACCAGTCAGAATGGCTAAGATCAAAAACTCAGGTGACAGCAGATGTTGGCAAGGATGTGGAGAAAGAGGAACACTCCTCCATTGCTGGTGGGATTGCAAGCTGGTACAACCACTCTGGAAATCAGTTTGGCAGACCCTCAGAAAAATGAACATATACTACCTGAGGACCCAGCTATTCCACTCCTGGGCATATACCCAGAAGATGCTCCAACATGTAATAAAGACACATGCTCCACCTATGTTAATAGCAGCCATATTTATAATAGCCAGAAGCTGGAAATAAATATTTTTTTAAAAAAGAATTGACATCATAACTAAATGGTGTAGTGGTTTGAATAGGTTTGACCCTCAGAGACTCATCTGTTTGAATGCTTGGCCCACAGGAGTGATATTATTAGGAGGTATAACCTTGTTGGAATTAGTATGGCTTTGTTGGAGGAAGTGTGTCACTGTGAGGGTGGGCTTCACAGGGTGAAGTTGCTTTTGACACAACATACAGAATGTTCAGCACCTCTAGCACCATTCCTAGATGTTGCCATGCTTGAAGCCACAATGATAATGGACTGAACCTATGACTGATAAGGCAGCCCCAATTAAATGTTTTCCTTTAAAAGAGTTGCCTTGGTCATGGTGTCTCTTCACAGCAATGGAAACCCTAACTAAGACAGAAGTTGTACCAGGGACTGGGGAATTGCTTTGATAAGCCTAGTGTGTTTTTATTTGGAGGAATGTGGATTTAGAAACTCTGGATTTGGGGCCATCATAGTAGGAATATAGAAGAGATTGGTGCTGCGGGTGATTTGATCTGTGGGAACCTCGCTCAAGAGGTTTCAGCAGAAAAAAAATATTAGTATGTGGCCTAGAGACTGCCAAGTGTAGCAAGTTTAGAAAGGAAAACTACAAGATGTGTGGTTCAAGTATTAAATGGGCACCAGAAAGTGGAATGGAGCTAAATCCTGTGTTCAAGGAGGTAAACAGATTAAGGGGGTGGTGATTTCAGGGAAAAATACCACCCAGCTATTATTTATGTGTTTGCTTTTGGACAGTGGATAATTATTTTATTATGACCTGGTTATTGCTTTCATTTGGACACAAGGAGATATGATTATGTGTCAAATTAACATAGAATGACATAGACTTTTGATCTGGATTTTGAAGCACAGTCATCATTAAAAACTTAGGTCCAGGCATGGTGGCACACACCTTTAATCCCAGGAGACAGAGACAAGCAGATCTCTGCGTTCAAGACCTGCCAGATACAGAGAAAGTTTTAGGTTAAAAAAAAAAAAACAAAAAACAAAAAACTTATGTCTAGATGTGGTGGTACACACCTGTAATGCAAGCATTCAGGAGACAGCCATTCAAATCTCTGAGCTCAAGATCAATATACAGAGCAAATTCCAGTACAGCTGAGCTTAGGCAGTGAAGGAGTTTGGAAATAGAAAGCTGGAGATAATGTAATAGAACATAAACAAAAGAACAGCTTTGGACATGCAGCTCTAGCTTAAGAGTGAAGAATAGAAGGAAATACTGGGTCAATTGATGCTGGTCAGCTGGAGCTAAGAAATTAGTGGTGTTTAAGAAGACACCAGCATCACTGAGGTGAAATCTTCTGGGAAGTGTTTTCTGAATGCACAAAGTTGTGTTCCAGAGATAGTCAAGGTTGAAACTTGTAATACAATTGGATGTGGTAGTGTATAGGAACCACCCAGGTTGTTTTGTAGGCATGAAGGGGTCATGGAAAGCATCTGAGGCTTGGCACTGTGAGAGGCCAAGGAAGGCCATTGATAAAGTGAAGTCTCAGTTGCAGTTGACAACCCAGGACTGAAAGTGTCAAGCAAAGAAATTGAGGCTTAGCATCATGAAGAGAGCCTATGAGAGGTTATTAATGAAGCCTAGTTAGTTGCAGGGAAGACTTCAGTGAATTAGAGATGCTAGTACCATGGGATGACCACCAAGAACAGCAGCAGCAGTGAAGTGGAGTCAACCAGAGTGGTACAGAGCTGGAGTGACCCAAGCTTTTTGGAGGAACCTAAAAGATCATGCGTGGAACCCAGACATTGGAACAAGAAGCTGTGAAGTTGAAGTTGCCTTGGAGGCCCCAAGATGTTAAAGATATCAGAGCCATGGGATATCTGCCAAAGAAAGCTGCTAACAGAAGTGGAACCAGCCCAAGAGAAAAAACTTGTTGCAGCCCACAAATCAGAAAGGAGTTGGACATCAGACATGGGAGTTTGTCCAGCTGCCTTTTGGTCTTGCTTTGGTCCAGGATTTCCTCAGTATATCATTTTGGAATGGTAGTATATACCCTGTGATATTAGAGGTATGTGACTTGCTTTTTGATTTTGATTTTATAGGGGATTACAGTTAAGCTATTAGATGGATCTTAGAAGAGACTTTGAACTTTTAAACATTATTGAGACTGATAGACTATGGAGAATTTAGAAGTTGGATTGTAAGACCGTGAAAGGCAGCCTGGTTCCTGGTTGAGCTAAGGTTGGAAACCCTGGTGACCCTGAGGGACAGCCAGGCATTTTGCCTGGTTCCCAGACACTAGGCTCCTGACAGGAGACCACAGACCTCCATAGATTTGTGACCATCAGTAATGTAGGGCAACTCTCCAAGCCCCTTCACAGGTAGAGGACATGACCTGCGGTCACATAGCTTCAAGACAGATCTCCATTTTAATGAGGTACCTAAAGGCCTGGAGGTTTAGCCAATAAATTCCCCTTCCCAAACACTCCTCCCTGCAAAAGGTATTTAACCTTAGGCCCACCCCTGAGAAGTTTGGTATGGTTTTTACTCATCTACTTTCCACCATGGAAACAGCACACCTGAAAGCTCTTGAACAAAAAGAAAGAAACTCATGCAAGAGCAGTAGACAGCAGAAAATAGTCAAACTCAGGGCTGAAATCAACCAAATAGAAAAAAAGAAAACAATACAAAGAATCAACAAAACCAAAAGCTGGTTCTTTGAGAGAATCAACAAGATAGATAAACCTCTAACCAAACTAACTAAAGGGCCCAGAGGCAGTATCCAAATTAACAAAATCAGAAATGAAAAGGGAGATATAACAACAGAAACGAAGGAAATTCAAAAATCATTAGATCCTACTACTAAAAGCCTATGTTCAACAAAACTGGGAAATTTAGATGAAATGGATGATTTTCTAGACAGATACCACATACCAAAGTTAAATCAAGAGCAGGCAAACTATCTAAACAGGCCCATATCCCATAAGGAAATAGAAGTCATTAAAAACCTCCCAACAGAAAAAAAATCCCAGGGCCAGATGTATTTAGTGCAGAATTCTATTAGACCTTCAAAGAAGACCTGATACCAATATTCCTTAAACTATTCCATAAAAAAGAAACAGAAGGAACACTGCCTAATTCATTCTATAAAGCCACAATTATTCTGATACCTAAACCATACAAGGACCCAACCAAAAAAGAACTCCAGAACAATCTCGCTTATGAATATCAATGCAAAAATACTCAATAAAATTCTTGCAAACCGAATCCAAGAACACATCACAACCATCACTTACCACAATCAAGTAGGCTTCATCCCAGGGATGCAAGGTTGGTTCAATATATGAAAATCCATTAATGTAATCCACTATATAAACAAACTCAAAGAAAAAAAATCACATGATCATTGCCTTAGATGCAGAAAAAAAAAACATTTGGCAAAATACAACACCCCTTCCTGTTAAAGTATTGGAGATCAGGAAATCAAGCCCCATGCCTAAACATAATAAAAGCAATTTACTGCAAACCAACAGCCAATATCAAATTAAATGGAGAGATTCATGAAACAATCCCACTAAAATCTAGGACAAGACAGGGATGCCCAATCTCCCTATATATATTTAATATAGTACTCCAAGTGCTAGCTAGAACAAGAAGACACAAAAAAGAGACCAAGGGGGATAAATTCCAAAGAAGAAATAAATGTATCACTATTTGCAGATGATATGATAGTATACATAAGCAACCCCAAAACGTCTACCAGAGAACTGTTCCAGCTGATAAACAACCCCAGCAAAGTGGCCAGATATAAAATTAACTCAAATAAATCAGTAGCCCCATTTATAGAAATGATAAACAGACTGAGAAAGAAATTAGGGGAACAACTCCCTTCACAATAGCCACAAATAATATAAAATATCATGAGGTAACTCTAACCAAAAAAGTGAAAGCCCTGTATGATAATAACTTCAAGTCTCGCAAGAAAGAAATCTAATATCTCAGAAAATGAGAGAAAATCTCAGAAAATCAGCCTCCCTGACCTCAAGCTGTACTACAGAGCCATAGTGATAAAACTGCATAGTATTGGTACAGAGACAGACAGGTTGATCAACAGAATAGAATTGAAGACCCAGAAATAAAACCACACACTTACACATACTTGATCTTTGACAAAGAAGCCAAAAATATTCAATGGAAAAAAGAAAGAATCTTCAATAAAATGGTGCTTGTCTAACTGGCTATCTGTATATAGAAAAACGAAAATAGACCCACATTTGTCACTGTGCACAAAGTTTAAGTCTAAGTGGATCAAGGACCTCAGCATAAAACCAGATGCACTGAATCTAATAGAAGAGAAAGTGGGAAACAGCCTTGAATTCATTGCCACAGGGGGGAATTTCCTAAACAGAACTCCAATGGCTCACGCTCTAAGATAAGAATTGATAAATGGGACCTCATGAAACTGGAAAGCTTCTGTAAGGCAAAGGACAGAGTCAATAGCACAAATCGGCAACCTATAGATTGGGAAAAAAAAACTTCACTAACCCCACATCTGATAGGGAGTTAATGTCCAAAATATATAACGAACTCAAGAAGCTAACCACCAAAAAAACCAAATAACCCAATCAAAAAAATGGGGTATAGAACTAAACCGAGAATTCACAACAGAGGAATCTTGAATGGCCGAGAAGCACCTAAAGAAATGTTCTAAGTCCTTAGTGATCAGGGAAATGCAAATCAAAACAACCCTGCTATTCCACCTCACACCAATCAGAATGACTAAGATCAAAACCTCAGGTGACAGTATGTGTTGGTGAGGATGTGGAGACAGAGGAACACTCTTCCATTGTTGGTGGGACTACAAACTGGTACAACCACTCTGAAAAATCGATCTGTAGGTTCCTCAGAAAAATGGAAATAGATCTACCTGAAGACCCAGCTATACCACTCTTGGGCATATACCCAAAAGATGCCCCACCATGCCACAGGGGCACATGTTCCACTATGTTCATAGTGGCCTTGTTTGTGATACCCAGAAGCTGGAAACAACCCAGATGTCCCTCCACAGAGGAATGGATATAGGAAATGTGGTTCATTTACACAATGGAATACTACTCAGCCATTAAGAGTGAGGACATCATGAGTTTTGGAGGCAAATGGATGGAACTAGAAAATATCATCCTGAGTGAGGTAACTCAGACCCAAAAGGACATGCATGGTATGTGCTCACTAATAAGTGGATATTAGAAAAAAAATACAAAATACCCAAGATACAGTCCACAGAACTGAAAAAGGTCAACAAGCTGAAGGTCCCAAGTGAAGACGCCTCAGTCCCGCTTGAAAGGGAGAAGAAAGCAACCACGAGGGGGGAGGGAGGGAGCCACCTGAGAGGGAAAGGGGACAGGTGAGGTGTAGAGGGGAACATAATCTGGTATTGGGTGGGGGGAAAGGACTGAAGCCCTGAGGGCCAGCAGAAAGAATGGAAACAGGCAACCTCAGGAGGTAGGAGGTTGGGGGTCCCTTTAGAATGTACCAGTGACCTGGGAGGTAAGAGACTCTCAGGACTCAAAGGGAGGGACCTTAAATGAAATGCCCTACAATAAGGAGAGGGAACTTATAGAGCCCACCTCCAGCAGAAAGTCAGGGTATCTAGTGAGGAATGAGGTTGCCATCAGAGAGTCAAAACTCTGACCCATAATTGTTCCTGTCTGAAAGAACTGCAGGGATGGAAATGGAGAAGATTGTGAGGAAAAGAAGGCCCAGCAACAGGCCCAAAGTGGGATCCAGCTCAAGGGGTGGCACAAAGGCCTGACACTCTTACTGAGTCTATGGAGCGCTCACAAAGAGGGACCTAGCATGACTGCCCTCTGAAAGACCCAACAAACAGCTGAAAGAGTCAGATGCAGATATTTACAACCAACCAATGGACAGAAGCTGCTGACCCCTGCAGTTGAATTAGGGAAATGCTGGAAGAAGCTGAGGAGAAGGGCCACCCTGTAGGAGGACCAGCAGTCTCAACTAAATCTGGACCCCTGAGATCTCTCAGACACTGGACCACCAACCAGGCAGCATACACCAGCTGATATGAGGCCCCCGACACATAGACAGCAGAGGACTGCTGGGTCTGGGTTCAGTCAGAGAAGATGCACCTAACCATCAAGAGACTGGAGGTCCTGGGAGTTTAGAGGTCTGGTGGGGTGAGGGGTAGGTGTGGGGATATCCTCATGGAGACAGGGGGTAGGGAGAAGGTATGGAATGTGGAACAGTCGGAGGGTGGACTGGGAGAGGAATAAAATCTGGAGTATAAAAAATAAATAAATAAACAAACTTAAAATCCACATCAATCAAATTTCTTATAAATATAGAAACTTTTAGAGGTTAAAAACTCATTACAGAATGATAAAGGATCAAAGAAGAATCAAGAAATACAGAAAAAAAACTAGAACAAAATGAAACCACAACAAAATCTCTGAGACATATCAGAAGCAGTTCTATGAGGGAAATTTATAGCTCTCAACACATGCATTACTACATCAGAAGGAACTGGGCATGTTGGTTTAACATCTTTTACCCCAGAACTTAGGAGGCAGAGACAGGCCAATTCCTGTAAGTTCAAGGACAGCCTTGCCTACATAGCTGGTTTCAGGATAGTCAGGGCTACCCAGAGATAACCTGTCTCTAAACAACAACCACTAATCAAAATGAGCACAAATAAATGAGTTGATAATACAACTCAAAACTTTTGATGAACAAGAACACAAAAAAATTGAGAACTGGTTTATGCTAAGAAATGTAAAAAAAATCAGAGTAGAACCCTAAGAAATACTAGACAGAAAGTGTAAGAAACAGAGGGAATAGAAGACACCAGGAAAACAAAGCCCTTTAAATCAACTGAGCACAGTTCATATGAACTTAGAAAGACTGAAGCACTATGCACAGTATCTACAAGAGTGTGCACCAGGTCCTCTATGTATATAGCATGGCTTCCAATTTAGTGTTTTTATGGGATTACTGGGTAAGTAAATGAATGGGTCTCTGATTTTTGTGCCTTATCTTGGCCCTTTTCCTTCTGTTGGTTTGTGTTATCCAAATCCAATATATTAGTTTCTGTTTTATCTTGTATTTTATTATTATCCCTTGGAAGCCTGTTTGTTTTCTAATGAGAGAGAGAAATGGAGCAGATGAGATAGGAGGGAGGTGGGGAAGAACTGGAAGGAGTAGAGGGAAGAGAAACCATAATCAGGACATATTATATGAGAAAAAAATCTATTTTCAATAAAAGGAGGAAAAAAAAAAACAAAGGAAAGAACATAAAGAATCCATGAGTCGAAGATCAGGTTGTTTGAGAAGATAAAAACGATAGACAGATTTGGATCAATTAACAAAAAGAAAGAGAGGACCCAAATTAACACAGTCAGTAACAAACAAGGACACTTTATGAGAATATTATAAGGGAGCCTTTTAAAACCTGTACTCTGTTAAGTTGAAAAACCTAAAAGCAATGGACACATTTCTAGTTTCAGCCAAACCACCAACCAGCCAAAGCACTGAACAAACCCACAGCAAAGTAGAAAATTGAAATAGTAATAAAAGACCTTCCAACTAAGTCCAGGGCCAGATGCATTTACAACAGAAATCTACAAGACTTTCAAAGATGATCAACAGATAATCCTTCTTAAACTATTAAAAAAAAATGAAAGAAGGAAGAAAGAGAAGCAGGCACCCCTAAGTCTTTCTATGAAGTCAGTAACATTCTAATACCAAAAGTAGACACAACAAAGAAGAAAACAAAACAACAGGCCAATATCTCTGATGAACACAGATTCAAAAATGCTCAATAACATACTTGCAAACAAAAAGCCAAAAGATTATACACCATGACTAAGTTGGCTTTATCCCTGAGATGCAGGAATGGATCAACATATGCAAATCAACAAATGTAATATACAATCACATAAACTGACTTAAAGACAAAACCACATGATCATCTCAATAGATGCAGAACAGGCATTTGGAAAAATAAGTATCTTCATGATAAATGTCCTAGAAATAGTAGGACTAGAGGAAATATACCTCAGCACAATAAAAATTGTATATGAGAAATTCACAACAAACATAATCCTAAATTGAGAAAAACTTGAAATAATCTTACTGAAATCAGGAAAGAGATAGGGCTAGCCTTACTCCTTTTCAATATACTGCTCAAAGCTCTAGCTAGAGCAATAAGGCAAGAGAAGGAAATTAAAGGATACAAATGGGAAAAGAAGTCAAACTATCCTTAGTTGTCAAAGACATGATATTACACAGAAGAGATCCCAAAATTCTACCAGAAAACTTCTAAAAATAATAAATAATTTCAGCAACATAGGAGGATACAGAATCAACTTGCAAAAATATCAAATATTGCTATATACCAACAAGAAACATTGATAAAAAGAGATCATGGACATACTCTCATTCATAACAGCCTCACAGATATCCACAAACAAACCTAAACAAGGAGATGAAGGAGCCCTAAAATGGAAACAAAACATCTGAAGAAAGAGATAAAGACATTGCTAGGAATAGAATGGCATCCCACGCTCATGGGTTAATGATAGACTACTATAAAAATGACCATTATAGGAGGCAGAGGCAAGCAGATATCGGTGAGTTCGAGGTCAACAAAGTGAGTCTAGGACAGTCATGGCTTGTTACACAGAGAAACCCCATCTCAAAAAACCCAAACCAAACAAACAAACAAAAGTTATGTATAGATTCAATGCAATCCTAATTGAAATACCCCTCTCATTCTTCACATAAATAGAAAAAAACTATGCTAAAATTTGTATGGAACCACAAAAAAAAAATCCCAGTTAAAATAATACTGAGCTAAAAGAACATTACCAGTGGACTTACTACTCCATATCTCAAGGTATAGTAGAGAGCCCTAGTAATAAAAACAATATGGTGCTAGAACAAAAACAGACATAGACCATTGTAACAAAATCCAAGACCCAAACATGAGTACACATAAATTCAGCAAAAGCATACAATTGAGAAAAAGTATCTTCTACAAATGGTGCTAGTAAATTGGATGTTCACATGTAGAAGAGTGAAACTTGACCCATATCTTTCACCTTACAAAAAACAATCTCCAACTGAATCAAATACCTAAATGTGAAACCTAAAACACTGAAACTGCTAGAAGAAAACACAGACTGTGTCCTACATAATGTAGGTATAGCAAAGGACTTCTGCTGAGTCCTGTATGGCTGTGCAAGGGACAGCATGACATACTTCCTGCTCCTGGAGCAGAACCAGCAGGGCATGAGCCTTCACGAGTGTTGAGTGTTGCTAGGTATGAGGCCTACTTGTATATTTTAGTTTATGTTCCTCCTTTAGGCGGAATGTCCTGTCTGACAAGGTTTGTTGAGGTTTTTGTGTTTTACTGTCTATTGTAATGCTCAGTGTGGGCCCCCAAGACCTGGAGTCTGCACATAGTCCCTGGAACCCTGCCCCCAAGTTAATTCTAATTGGTGAATAAAGATACTGATAGCCTATAGCTAGGCAGAAGAGAAATAGGTGGGGTTGAGGTTTCTTGGGCTTAGAGAGGGAAGACCAAGAGGAGGAAAGGAGCAGAAGGAAGCAGTCAGGGAATAGAAGAGGATGACAGGAAGTAGAAAGAGAAAAGAGAAGCCGCCATGGAAGAAGAATGTGCAGGAGTGAGAAGGAGAGTTGCCATGGGCTAAGGGCCAAAAGGACATGACCCTGAGGGCTGCCCAACTGGGTTAAGAGCAGCCCAGATGGAACATAGTAAATAGTAAGTGATAACTTGGGGTTATCAAAAATAGATGTTAACAGCATGGAGGGTAGGCAGCTGTTCAGCTATTGTGCTACTAAGGCTTATTAAAATTAAAGGCTGTGTGTGTCTTAATTTATCCTGGAACATAAATAGTGTAAGGCAGGGAAGAAGAAGCTCTGGGCCAGAATTTTTAATTATTTTTTACTACAAAGGTTAATGACTATATGATAATCAGAGATGGCATGAGTCTGGGAGGCTAGGGTATGTCTAATGCCCTTAGCAAAATGGTAATTGTTGTGACCTTTAGGATATCCCTTCAGGCTGTGGAAAAGAACTCTGAAAACCTAAATTCAAAACTATATAATTTCTCAACTATGCAAAACATAAGGATGCAATATGAATTATATGAGCAGCTTCATGGACCTAAAAGAACAGAGGCAGCTGTACCATGAGTCAGATTGTCAGAAAGATATTAAGGAAGGAGATAAAGAGATTTAGGGAATGGTGATCGCAGGGTAAGATCCCACTTGGCTAAACTTGTTGGTTGTTCTTAAAAAGACAGGCAGACTCCTGAGTCCAAGGTCAGCCTGGGACAGATCAAGTTTAGGCACAGGCATGGTGGGAATGTTGATCTCAGAGCTGGATCCCACCCAGCTAGCTTATTGTCTGTGCTTAAAAAGGCAGACAGATCTCTGAATTCATTTGCAATGTTTAAAAAAGTGTACTTACTGTCTTCTTCTAATAATCAAAGGGCTAAGGTAATAAAATGCTGATTTGTGGGATAATCAAAAGGAAACCTGGAGTAAATGACTAAATTGCTATATAAATAAAAGCTTTGCTCTGCAAGGGAGAGCTACCCAGAGAGAACTGCTTAAAGAGTGAAAATAGCTATTTCAGAATTTTTTTTTCTAGCAGCTTTTCTAACTTTGTTTGGGAAATCCAAGAATTTTTTTCTAGCAGTGTTTTTGACTTTGGTTGGGAAACTCATGAGCTATCTAGAGAGCTTTTAGAATTTTTTTCTGGCAGGAGAGAGCTGTCTCAAGCAGAGAAAGCTGTCTTGAGCAGAGAGCTGCTTCAAGCAGAAATTTATCTTGAGCAAAAATCTATCTCGGGCAGACTACAGAACCAACTGCTATCTACAGAGACCTGTCTAGGGAGCCATCTCGAGGGGAATACAAGGACCATGATTGACTTTGAGTTGTTTCTTTCATGGCTCTCAAACACCACTTCCTCAGAACCTCTCTGCCAAGGTTGGTCCTTGGCAGACTTCCTCAATAGGACACCATTTGACCAAAAATTAATGCCAACAACCAACACATAGGATTTCATAAAATGATTCTGCGTGGCCAACACCCCCTCCCCCTAAATAAAACCAAAAAAATAACAATCACATGAGAAGAAAGCCCACAGGAGGGAAAGAAACTTTGTCAGCTATATATCTGTTAGAGGATTAATAGCCAGAATAATAGCTAAAAATAAATCTACCATATGAACATATACTACTCATTGGAATATGCCCAAAGGATTTGACGTTCTACTCCACAGATTTTTGCTCAGCCATATTTACTGATGCTCTATTCATAATAGCTAGGAAATTGAAGCAACCTAATATTTCCTAATGTCCTTCAACTAACAAATTGGTAATGAAAATGTGGGACACTACACAACTTTGTATGTAAATGGATGGAACTAGAAAAAAATCATATTGAATGAGATAAATCAGACCCAGAAACAGGAGAGAGGAGGGAAAAATAATAACAGAAATACCATCTGAAAAACTCATAAGGAATCATACTATTAATGGTCTATCTAAAATTACCTATAATGCATGTAAATAATTATATATATATTCATATCTGAGATGAAAATGCTCCCCTCAAGGGCTATAGACTATCTAACAAAACCCTCAATATCAGAATATCAGACATGAGAAATCCTCTTTTGGGTTGTTTGTCAGGGTTTTCCAAGAGATTCCCACAACATTAGAAGCTTTTGCTATTGCTCTTGATTGTGCACCAGAGGTAAAATTTAAGTCCCTATTCCTAAAGACACCATGAATTTCTAACATGGTCCAGAGGACTCAGGCTAGAACTGATCTGAAAGCGTCCTCCTTGAAAACTAGCTTACATGGTACCAGAAGATACTTCCTAAGGAGGGAAGCAACCAACAGTCCTATCCAGCTATGACATTTATGAACCACAACAATGACCACCTGGCACAATAACTCTAGGGGAGCAATGGTGGCATGCATATTCTGACTAACCCAAAGCTTTCTATTTGGACTTGAGGGAAATCATGCTTTGCTCAGGACTAGTGAAGCTACGGATCTTGGAGGAGAACCTACAACCACCATTTTATTGAACCAGTGTAATTCCTAACTACATTCTAAATATCTATCCTTATACCCATAGGTAAGTGTAGTCCTCACCCTTCATCAATGAAACTCCTCTTCGCAACAGACTGAGACCATGTCAGAAAACCATAACCAATTAAAAATGCAGAGGTGTTGAGCCCAGTCCCACCAGATACATCTATAACACAACTCCTTCACCTAAGTTTTAAGGACCATTATAGAAGAAAGAGTGGAAGACTGTATTAGCTAGAGAATAAGGGAGTTTGCTGTGAGATTATATCTTCTAGAAATGACAGGGGAGATTACATCCATGAAGTCTCACTAACATTGTTACCTGAGTGACATTGTTACAAAAGTGACCTGAGCAAGGACTACACCAATAGACATGCTAAGCTAACATGGAAGAGGGAAACTCAGAAATCTCAACCTTAGACAGAGAACTAGAGGTAATTGCAGGATGCTGAGAGCAGGGAAGACCAATACCAATTGATCAGCCCTGAATAAAATAAGTTATAATTTAAAAAGAAAGAAAAGAAACAACCATAGGAATCTATTGAATAATAACAAAAGATCTAAAATGGTGGGTTTTTGTTTTGCTTTGTTTATCCCCCATGGCTTAGTAAGGAAGGAGGTAGGTTGCAGATCTAACACAATTGGTAAAGTACTTGCTGGGCATGCATATGGACCTGAGTTTGGTAGCTAGCACCCATGGCAGGAAGCAAGACATTACGGTGCATGCTTGTCATCCCAGCACTGGGGAGGGGGAAAAATGGGGATTTGAGGGGCTCACTGGCCAGCCTTCCTAGCCTAAGTGGCAAGCTGCAGATCACAGTAAGACACTTTGTCTCAAAAAAAAGGTGGACAACTCTTGAAGACTGACACCCACAGTTGACCTCTGGCATCCATATGTACACAAACACACATATTTGGTAATTTGAGGTCAAGGAAGCAAAGAACAAAAGTATGAAATAAAAAACCTACTTGGAGAAACAACCAAAAACCTTTCTAAATTTAGTAAAAGACAAAGTTAGAGATTCAAGAAGCTGAGCAAAATCTAAACACAATAAATTCAAAGAAATCTACACCAGAAACATTACTGGAAAATTCTATGAAACAAATAAAGAACTAACTTTACACTAACTCTATACAATCCTTTTTTTAAAACTACATTAACTGTGTTCATATGTCCATGTCACTTTAAACATGTGGAGATCAGAGGACAGCCTTCAGAAATTTTTTTTTTTCCTACAATATGGGTCTCGGGGAACAAGACCCCTCAAGTTATGGGATTGGCAGCAGCTATCTTTGCTTGCTGGGCTACCTTACTGGTCTCTATGGAAGAAGGAACACTTGCTGAATTAGTTACTTTTCTCAATACTATAACAAATACCTGACAAAAGCAACTTGACAAGAAATAAGGGAGGATTTATTTCATCTCAGAGTTTGAGAATGTAGTTCTTCATGGCAGGATGGCGTAGTAGCAGGAACATGAGGGGGTTGTCACATTGCATCTACATTCAGGGAACAAAGAGAGATTAATTATAATATGAGTTTACCTCATCCTTTCCATTCATTCTAAGGCCCCAGTCCATAGGAATGATACACTCTTATTCAGAGTAAGTGCTCATTCCTCAGCCCTTACAGAACTATCTAGGAACATGTTTCCTAAGTAAATCTAAATCTAGTCAAGTTGGGGCAAGTGAAATGGCTGGGATCAAGGCACTCACTCCCCTATACCTGATGCCCTGAGTTTAAATCTACATGACATAAGAAAAGAACCAACTCCTGGGAGTTGTCTATGACCTCTGCTGGAATGTCATGCTGCAACACATAAGCATACAAATAAGTAGATGTTAAAAAAAAAACTTAGTTGGGCAGTGATGGTAAACAGCTTTAGTCCCAGCACTCAGGAGGGAGAGGTAGGCAGATCTCTGAGTTCATGGCCAGCCTGGTCTATAGCAAGTTCCAGGACAACCAGAATTTCATGGCGAGACCATGTCTCAACAACCAACCAGCCAAACAAACAAACACCAAAAATCCAGTCAAACTGACACTGAAGATTAACCACCAGACATACCAGCTCATTTATGAGCCTTTATTATCTTGAAAAAAAAGTTCAGCACAGCACAAAAACTACAACAGTTGTCCATAAAATACAAACATACTCTGTGAAATACCAATAATTCAATTGCAGAAACACAAAATATTTCAGAGAGGTTTGATATAAACTATATTAATCCGAAATACTGATGACTTAAAAGAAGGAAAAAATATGATTCTATCATAGATGTGTAAAATACATTTGGATGACTGACTAGAGAGATGACTTGATAAACAAAATGAGTTTGCTATCCAAGTATAAGTTCAAGTCCTTAACATCCACATAGAGGGGTATGGAGGCATACATTTGCAATTCCAGGGCTGAGGAAGCAGATAGGTGGATTTCTAGAGCTCACTGGCCAGCCAGCCTAGCCAAATGGGTATGCTCTAGGTTAAGTGAGGGTCTCTGTCTCACAAAATAAGATAGAGGGCTGTAGAAATGGCTCAGTGGTTAACAGTTAACTGCCGTAAGCTGGAGAAAATGGTTTAGGGGTTAACAGAAATGACTTTTCTTCCAGAGGACCTGAGTTCAGTTCCCAGCACTGATCATCTTACAATTGCCTCTAATTTCCATATCCAGGAGATCCAATGTCTCTTATCTCCAAGGGCAACTGCACTTGTATGTGTATATGCACACATGTGCACAGATACATAATTAAAACAAATCTTTTCAAAACTAGCACATACTGCTCCCCGAGAGTCCCCAGTTCCAGGGGATCCAGGACATCTGTCCTTTTAGGACACCTACTCATACCCATATATAATTAAAATAAAATAAATCTTAAAAAGAAATAAAATAGTGATTGAGGAACACACTTAGCATTAACCTCTGGCCTCCACATGCATGTACAAAACCATCCAAGTGCACTGTCACAAATGCAGGCATGTCCACGCACAGAATATACTATGTGGTCATTATAATGTTAACAATAAATTATCTTACCAAACTAAGACTAGAAGAACTCATGTGTGTTCTAGTAATGTATGTCTACAAAACCCACCACTCTTATTATATTTAATAATGACTGAATAATTTCTCTAAAGAACTGGAATAAGAAAAAGAATTCTAGTCTTGGCATTCCTAGAAACCCTAAACAGTACAATAACTCAGGTTTTGGAGGGAGATCCACAAGTTGGAAAAGAAAAATAATAAAACATCTCCATTCAGAAACATGGCCACCTACACTAAAAAAAAAGCAAAGCCAGAACGTCTACCAAAAACTCTTAGAACTAATAAGTGGGCATAGAAAGGTCTCAGCACACAAAAATCAATCTTATTTCTATGAGTAATTATAAATAAAAATGAACAAAATAGTAGTCTTTACAATAAATGAAATAGTAAATATTTAAGTATAAACACTAAAAACCATGTACAGAGCCTGAGAGCATAGCTCTGGGTATTAGAGAATAGTTGTCTAACATGCACAAGGCCATGAGGTCAATATCTAGTACCATAAGAAAAAAAGGAAAAACATAAAGATAAAACTAAATTAAAAAAATATGTAGGGGTTGTATGTTAAAACTATAAAACATTGAAGAGATTTTTTTAAAAAATCAAAGAAGGCATAAATAAGATAAATTTACCATATTACTGAATTCAAATATTCATAACTGAGCTCAGCTGTACAGACCTGTAATCCTAGCTACTTGGGAAGCTGAGACAGAAAGATCACAAGGTTAAGACCTGACTGAGCTACAAATTTAGTTAAAGTCAATATACTGAGATGTTAGCTAAAAAGAAAAATGTACCAAAAAAGTAAAAAAAAAAAAAAAAAAAGGCTAGGGCTAGAACCCCATGATAGATGTTGGCTGGCACAACATGTGTGGACCTAGGTTTAATCAGTAGTATTTGGGAAAAAAATTTCTTCTGCATATTTAACACAATTCCAACTGAAATCCAAGCAAGAATTCTTTCTTTCTTTCTTTCTTTCTTTCTTTCTTTCTTTCTTCCTTCCTTCCTTCCTTCCTTCCTTCCTTCCTTTCTTTTGTAGATACAAACAATACTATTGTAAAATTTATATGGAAAGGCAAAAGAGCTTACAAAGACAAATTAATACTGAAATTCAGAGAATCACTACTCAGCTTCAAGACTTAATATTGAGGTAACTAATTAAGTTGATGCACTTCTGATAAAACAATGTACAAACACATTAATCAAAAAAGTACAGAAATACACTTCTATAGTCAACTGGTTTTTTTTTTATATATATATAAAAACACAAAGGCATTCAAGGGAGAAAAAATAGTCCTTTCTACCAACTATATTCAGACACTTCGGTAATCACATGCAAAACCAAAAGACAAATGCCCTCATATTTTATACACAAATTAAGTTATAAATGTGAACTATATAATTATTTGACTTATTAAAAGGGACGGTTGAAGAGCTAGCTCAGTCAGTAAGGTTTTTGCCTTGTAAGCACGAGGACCCCGGTTTGATCCCTAGAACCTACATACAAATGTTGGATACATGGATGGTAAGTGCAAGGAAAAGAAGTTCATTGTGTATGATGGAACAGGCCTGAAATCTTAGCACTCAGGAGGCAGAGACAGGGAGATCAGTGCAAGTTTAACAACAGTGTGATCTCTAGAGCCAGTTTGGGGACAGTCAGAGCTACCTAGTGAGTCTCAACAAAGTTCACTATGAGCCATTTATAAATACAAATTAAAACTATGATTAGCACTGTGGGTGTAGCTGAGAGGTAAAGTAGGTGCCTAGCAGGACAAGATACTATTATAAAGAAATCAGGACTAGCAAGACAATGCTTGCCACCAAGCCTGACCATGTAAGTTGAATGCCACATGGTAAAGGAGAGAACAGACCCTTGCAGATTGTCTTCTGACCTCCACATAAGCACACTCTACACACCCACACCCACACACGCACGCACACACACACCCACACCCACACACGCACGCACACACACACACACACACACACGCACGCACGCATGCACACACACACACACGCACACACACATGCACACACACACACACACACACACACACATGCTTGCATGCACAGAAATTTCATTTAAAATAATGTCCAAGCACGGGTAAGGAAAGAGATAGCTACTGTGAAAAATGGTTTGGCATTGTTATAAATTTAAATATACACTTACCATATGTTCTAGAAATCTTAACTCTAGATATTTACACTATAAAAATGAAATGCTATATTCATATAAAAACTTGTATGCAAGTGTTCACAGCAGCTCTATTTATAGCAACCTAAATTTATATATCCAATCTAAATATTCTTTAAGGCATGTGTGGATGAATGAACTGTTCATACATACACAAAAATGAATTACACACACACACACACAAAACATTCAATCACCTGAAAATTCTCTTTTTTCTTTAAGATTTTTCTTTTCAAAAAAATTTTTTTTCTTTTCATATGTGTGTGGGGGGGTGTCAGTGGGTGTATATGCCATATACATGGAAGTGGCCCTAGAGGCCAGAAGAGAGTGTTGGATCCCCTGGAGCTAATGGTATAAGCAGTTATGAGCTCCCCAATATGGATGTTGCCAAGTGAACTCCAGGCCTCTGTACAAACAGTACATGCTCTTAACCACTGAGCCATCTCTCTAGCCCAACTTGAAAGAATCATAAAAGTATTATGTCGAATACAAAAGATATTCTCAAACTATTATACTTTATGATTCTACCCACTTAATATTATTTAGAAGACATAGCCATAGTTACAGAGAAGCCCAGGTATTAGGAATGGGTTTCAGTGGTATTACAAAGGGACATCCTGAAAGTCAGGGGGAATGGGATATTGCAACTTTTCTGAATTCTGATTTTAATGATGAGTCAAAAACTCAAAATTTCAGAGAACTGTACATACAAAAATTCAAACTGACTAACATTAATTAAAAAACAGTGTAAGTTTAAAAAAGTATTACACATATAAATCAAATTGCTAAAACTATCTTATTTTTGTAACTTTTACTTTATAACTTAAAATCCTAGTTGGGGGCCTTTCTTCCAATATTAACAATTATTTTGATTCTTATTTTATGGGGAGTCATTTGAAATAGTCTTTTTTTATTATCCACTTTATTTTCCAGCAAGACATCCTTTATATTAAAATATACATTTAAGAAGAATGAAATGGCTCAATGGGCAAAGGCACTTGCCACCAATCCCCAGAACCTACATGGTACAAAAAGAGCACCAACTAGCCCCCACATGTGTACTGTGGCTTTCACACAATAATAAACAAAAAAGTAATTTAAAAATATGTAAATACCAAGATTAGCTGAGGGTGTAGCTTAGTTGTATTCTACAGCATGTGTCAAGCCCTGGCTTTGATCCCTAGCATATAATGCTGAAAGAAGCCACATAGTAGAATTACCTGAATACTTTGTTTCTAGGGAATGAGATTTTTAAGCAGCTTATTTTCTAAATTTTCAGAATATGTTTCTATTAATCATCAGTAGGAAGAAAATAAAAACAAAGGACCCTTTCTATTCAGATCTTAGACCATTTTAAAAGGAAATTGTAGAATTTCAGCCAGTAAGTAGGGGAAATCAAGTAGGAAGGAGGAACCTGGGGACCACAGAAAAGAACAGAGGACTTGGTAGAGTGGCAGGCAAATGTAAGAAAGCTGGTGAAGGCCAGAAAGGTGGGTCACTTGTCACTAAGCCTGACAACATGAGCTTGATTCCCATAGACCACATGGTGGAAGGAGAGAACCAACTCCAATGGGTTTACATCTGTAAACATGTGTACACAAAAATAATTTTTTTAATTAAAACTAAAGAAAGCTGGTGATTCTTGGGAAGGGGAAGACGAACTCACCTGAGATTGTTTGAAAACATCCTTGCCAACCACATCCAGGTTTGAGGGGTCTTTGATGGAACTAACATACTCAGAAACAGCCTTGATCACGACGTCACAAGGAGGAAGAACCAGCTGATGAGCTCGGACCTAGGAAAGGCAAGATCAGTAAAGGATACCAATGTCAAAAATGGATCACTAAGAGAAATTCCAAAAATGAATGACATCTTGGCATGGTCTACCGGAGTCTCCATGAAATAAAAGAGGAAAAACTGATAATTATTGGAAGAGGTGGTTGACACCCAAACATTTCCAGCTTAAATAACAAAATATGGAACTTTACAAAGCAGCAGAGTCCAGCTTATGTCCAAAAGGAATGGCTGGGTTTGGGAGGCTACCTGTTCTCAGTGAGAAGGAACACCAACAGTAGCTGAGCACAATCCAGAGAAGCTTGGACAATCTGCAGTTGTCTCCATACCAGACATTTTAATGTATTTTATTACATTTGTTTGTTTGTTTGTTTGTTTGTGCTTCTGTACCATACACATGTGGAGGTCTGAGGACAATTTAGTTCTCTCCTTCCACCATGTGGGTCCCAGGGATTAAACTCAGGTTGTAGGTTTGGTTATAAACAGCTCTACCCATCAAGCCATCTTAACCACTCCTTAACAGATATTTTAAACAACAGAAAAACAGGGCAGATCCCGCACAGCAACAGGAATGATGGAAGGACATGCTGAAAAAACTGTTCTCAGTGCTAAGTGGATGGTACTCAGAATTCAGTGGAGCAGTAGTGAGATGTCATACTGTGTAGGTGGGTGGGCTGGCAAGACACACTCTTGAGGCATACTCTTGGGGAAACTCAGGAAGAGTCACAGGGACTACATACTGAAGGCTAGCCAGGCGAATAGTGCTAGACTGGAGTAAAGGAACTTTAAATGGAAACTACAGTATTAAGTGAGCAGAAAGCCTCCTGGGAGCCAGAATTTGTAGAAGAACTTCACATCAGCTCAAAGTAGTACTCTAGACAACTGGAAGGACTGTACAGGACTGAAGCCAACATTTACAGTCAGCCCCATATGGAACACCCAGATGTGTAAGTGACATCTAAGAATCCATCTTTGAAGCCCCAAACCTGAACTGGAACTCTATGTGTAAGCCAGCTTCCTGAAGAAAGCCCTGGAAACAAAAACACAGCTACCTAGGACATGGTTGTCATCTGACACCTGACATCTCAAGAAAATTCTGAAAGCAAGCCAGTCTTCTAGGACCCTGGAAATGAATGCCCAGACACTCCAAACTGAACCAGCAATCAAGCTGGTTAGTGTTTCTTTACTTTCTCCCCCAAACCCAGCGAGAATTCTCCCCTTCACATTTATTCCCCCTTTACTCAATACCAGGTGTTAATTTAGCAAGCAGATTGGGTCCTGCTCTGTTCTTCCCACATCTGTTCTTTTCCTTTCTCCTTACAACTCCCTAATAGCACAGGCTTGCCTGGTGTGCAGGGGGTCTCTGCATCTTCTGAGAACAGGGACTGTTCTATGTTACCTGATCTCATGTTTCTACCCTTCCCCTTTCAGTCTACTGTTAGTGAAAACTGTCTCATGCCCTCCACTTTTGGTTGCTGCCATTCCCCTTCCTATCCATGTTCTCTCTCCTTTCTATCAATCTCTAGACAGACTGTGCTTTCTCCTCAGATCCACAATAACTAATATATTAGCACACACATACTAACAGTGCCTCTTCTCAGAACGATCAATGTTTGAGTGGTGATGGTTTTGTATTTCACTACTACTGCACAGTATCCTAATGGGCCTGTGCCTGGATAGTGACTACTGCTGTGACAGCATTGTACTCTTAGGAAATACTGAGGATCAAGTCTGCTGCTCTGAGCACAAGAGTCAAAAACTATCTCCTCTTGAACACTGCAAACATTTGCACATAAAAACATAAGAAACAGAAAAATGCAATATTGCATGTCTCCTCTCAGTAATGCCACCTATGAGAGTGACTTAAAATTCCAAAGAATTCAAGAGAACAATTATAAATATGTTCAAAGAAATCAAGGAGAATACAAAATCCCATCTGAATTTCAAAAGGGGGAAAACAGCTGAATGGAAGAAGGAAGTCAGTGCAAAATACTGAAACGGAATTCAATACTGCTACAAAAAGACTGAAGAAACCCCTAACTGAATTACTGGAAATTCAAAATTCAGTAAGTCAAATTAAGAGCTCAGTGGCAAGCCCCAGCAATAGAATGAATCCTGGGGAAGACACAATATCAGGCCTTGAGGACAAAGGAGAAGAAGAGCAAAACTCAATCAGTAACAAAGATAAGATAATTTAAAAGAACACAATATGCAAGATGGCTAGTACAGTATGAAAATAGCAACAAATTGATAAGTCATGTGACACTGAAAGCCCCCTACCAAGGGCTAGAGTGATGACTTAGCAGTTAAGAATATTTGCTTCACAAATCTTAGCTCTTTAAAGTTGGGGGTTTCAAAAACAACAAAAGATGCTGAAAAGATGTTAACTTTTACTTTGGGCAAATCATTACATATGCTCTGACATCTTAATTTTCTGTACTTAAAGTCTGTATTGGAAATATCTGTATAAGTATATACATAATTAAAATGTAACTCAGAAATATGATTCAACAGTGGAGCTTGTTTTCTGGAAAAAATATAGTCCTATTGTAACAAATTTATTTTTACTTTATTATGGCTAATATTCTAAAAAGAATGTTTAAGCTATTTTAAATTCTTGTGCCTCTTCCCCCAAAGGATATTTAAAAATATGACCTTATATTAACTTTATATAATTTTCTTCATAAATTCTGCCTTAAACATTGGGCCTTGTTTAATTAAATTGTTTTATTAGGATTCCAATTTTGGCTTTTGTAACAACATTTTATTCTAAACAAACATTTACTTTTTAAAAAATCCTTATAATGCCTGTATTTGTTATATCACTGCTTATCTGTTTATTGAATTTATTGAACACAGCTCCAAGCATTAAGCATGTTTTAGCATTTATTGTATGTGCTAGATAAAAGAGAAAATAAAGTTACAGTGTGTTCCTCTCTGGAAAAAAAGAGAATATTTGCTTCTCTTGCAGAATATCTGAGTTCCATCCTAAGCATCACAGTTGCGGCTCACAACTGCTTTAAACTCTAATTCCAGATGGTCCAATGGACTCTTCTGGACTCTTCCAGCACCAGGTACACACATGGCATACACATATTGATGTACATACATATACGTAAAAAATAATAAAATAAATCTTAAGAAAAGAAAAACATCTACCCATTCTCATGCAAGCAGCTCTAACTGAGAACAATGGGACACAAAAAAGACAATTGGTAGACGTGGAAATTTCTGGAAAAAGAAATGTCCTATCAGAGACAGAGTAGGGATGAGGAAGGGTAATAGGGGATGAAAATGACTAGATTCATTACTTAATGAATGAGAAAACTGTTGAAAAATTTAGAGATTATTACAAGAAATCACACAACACTCCACTGATATGTAGAAATTCATGTTCTCATGCATCAGTCAATAATAAAATTAATAATGAGGGACTAGAAAGATGGCTTAGTAGTTACAAGTACTTGTTGCTCTTCTAGAAGACTAGAATTCAGTTCCTAGTTCCCATGTCACATAGCTCACAACCATCTGTAACTCCAGCTCCAAGGGATTAAATGCTTCTGGCCTCTGTGGGAAACTGAATTCACATGCACCTGTACTCATGTAAATATACCCATATGCGTGCGCGTGCATGAACACGTGCGCGCGAACACACACACACGCACACACACACACACTATACATAGTTAAAGATCATAAAAAAACTTCAAAAGTAAATAACATTTTTAGATTTATTTACTTTATGTGCATGAATGCTTTGCTGGTACATATAGAGGCCAGTATTGGGCTTTAGATTCCCTGGATCTGGATTATAGATGGTTGTGGACCATCATGTGAGTGCTGGGAACCAAACCTGGCTCTTCTTCAAGAACAAGTACTCTTAATCACCAAGCCATCTCTCTAGCTCCAAAACAAATACATTTAAAAACGAAAAACATAATAATTCTGGGGTCTCAGGAGATGGCTCGGTAGGAAAGAGCTATTGCTGCACAACATGAGGACCTGAGTTTGAATCTTGAGACACACATAAAAAGCTGAGTATGCTCTCACATGTTTGTTATCCAAGTATATGGGGTGACTGCAGAGAAGAGCATTGCTGGGGCTTAATGACTGCAAACCTCATTCAATGATAGAGCCTATCCTAAAAGAATAAGGAGGTAAGTTATACAATATGACACTTGATATTCTCACCTGGTCTCTGGGCTTGCACACACATACATGTGCACATACACCATATATGGATACTCTATACACACATTCACACTAACAAAATTTTTAAATAAAAATAATTCTGCAATATATGGAAGATGTATATATCCTGACTTGAACTAACCGAAAAAACCTCTTTGAAACAACCAGGAAAGTTACAAAATGTATTAGATATTAAAATGATAACAGCCAGCAAGATGGCTTAGTGGATAAAGGCATTTACAGCCAATCCTAGTGACTTGCACTAGATACTCAGAACCCACATAGTAGAGAGAAAGAATAAACTTCCGCACACTGTCTTCTAACCTCTACACAATCATCATGGCATGCACACACACACACACACACACACACACACACTAAACAAATGAATGTAAAAAAAATTCTCCACGTGAAAGATAGCACCAAAAAATTAGCATTACTTTTATTAGGAGTAATAATGTCCATGTGCATATGTACGAAAATGTGCAAACATTTTAGAGAAGTACACAAAGAATGTACATTTGTACAAATTGCATTTCTTGCAATTTGTGTAAAATCGCATTGTCAGTAACAAGAAAACCCAGCAAGCATGGCAAAATCTTGGTAATTGATCAGAATTATTAGACAATGGTAAGTAATTGTAATAAACTACTGTTTTGACCATGTTGGTGATATTCAAAATATTTAAAGTGAAATGTTTAATGTTACGTAGCAATGTAGGGTTTTGTTGCCCCCTTTACAATTCCTTAAGTATAAGTTGCTTCACACTGTAATTATTGAGTCAGATATTATAAATCATCAAAAAGCTTTAGATAAAATCTATTTTGTTGGGGGCTGGAAAGCTGGCTCAGTGGTGAAGAGGACATATTTCTTTTCAAGAGGACCTCAGTTCAGTTCCAAGTACCCACATATTAAGTGCTCACAACCACTTGTAACTCCAGCTCCAGGGGAATCCACACCTATGGCCTCTGTGGGCAAAATGCACCCATGTGCACATACTCTTTACATACATATGCATAACTAAAATTGAATTTAAAAAGTAAGAATCATAACCATGCAGAGTTATAAGGGTCATTTGGAGAGAAAAAAATTATTTTGCCAGTGTATTGTATCATTCATTCTTCAAAAAACAGCTATTGATGGAGTTGAGAGATGAATCAGAGGCTAAGAGCACTTCCAGAGGACTCAGGTTCAATTTCTAACCCCCACCCCAGCAGCTTACAGCAGCCTCTAACTCCAGGGAATTCAACACCGTCTTCTGGCCTCCATGGGTACCAAGTATGCAGGTAGTGTACAAAGAACCCATACATATAAAATTACATAGAAGTAAAAATAATTTTAAGAAACAGTTACTATGTCTGGTGTAGTAGAACACACCTTTAATACTTGGAGGTGGAAGCAGATGGATCCCTATGAGTTTTAAGCCAGCCTGGTATACTTACATAGTGAGTTTCAGGTTAGCCAGGGCTATATATAGAAACCTGTATCAAATAATTCCTGCCAGGCATTGGCCAGACTCTGTCCTAAGGTAGTAGGGACAGCAATCAATACCAAAGACAAGAACTCTATCTTCATGGCAGTGGAAACACTAAGTGTGTTGAAATAAGGTGATCGTGTGCCTGTGTGCCTGCATGTCCGTGTACCTGCATGCCTGTGTGCATGTGTCTGTGTATCTGTGTGCCTATGTGCATGCATGCTTATATAATTTCTAAATAGTGGGAACAAAAAAGGACTCATTGAGAAAATGACATTTGACAAACTTTTAGAAGTGATGAAACAGTTATGTAAGCAAAATGGCAGTCCAAGTAGAGAGAATGGTAAGTATGAAGCATCTAAGGGGCTAGGAAGTGCTGGGGTTGGCAGGTTATGAGAAGGATTGAGTGACAGCAAGAGTCATTGTAAGATTTTAAATAGAAAAGTGACATGCTCTGAGTCCTCTTTTTAAAATTAGTATATATTACCTATATAAAAAAAGTAGGTTTCATTATGATATTTTTATGTATAAATATTATAAAATATGGTCATATTCACGTCTTCATCCCCCTCTCAATCTCCCCATCCCAGTCGTCTCCTTATTGCTCCCAAACAATCTAGTCCCCTTACCCTATCAGGTTTTTTTCACACAGACAAAGTAAGACAAATAATGCTAAAGAACAAATTTTACAGCCAGGGATATAGTTGAGAGGTAGAGTGATTTCCTAACACATCTAAAACTCTGGGTTCAATTCCTAGTACTGTCGATTTTTTTCAAAAACAAATTTTCATACAGTGTATGTGTGTGTGTGTGTGTGTGTGTGTGTGTGTGTGTGTGTGTTTCTGTCAAATACATATTGGGTGCATCTGTGCATGTGTGGGGAGGAAGGCCAGGTGCACAAGAATAGGCAGACCAGAGGTCACCCTGAAGTACTGTTCCTCAGAAGTGGTTCATCTTGCTCTTTTAAGATAGAGTCACTCACTGGTACACTGGGCTCCTGAACTAGGACAGGCTGGTTGGTCAACAAGCCTCAGGAATCTTCCTCTCTCCAGCTTCCTGGTATATGGAGCTGGGGCTAGAATTCAGGTCGTCATGCTTACACAACAAGTAGTTTATCAACTGAGCTATCTCATCAGACCCAAGAACAAATTTTATTCTGCACTTTCTCAAAACACTAAAATAGCATGTGGCATAGTAATTTTGTATACAATATAAATGATACAATTACCCCCAAACAGTGACCTTAGTCTCACCTTCAAAGTTCCTATAGACTAATTGCTTATGGGCCCGAATATAACTAAATGGTAGAAGAAAGGCAAATTAACTCTGTCTGACTAGTTAAGATGGGCCAGACATCAGTCTTCTTTTCCTTAAGGAGCTACTTGTTCCATCTAGCTATCTGATCTACATCTTTTTACTCACTCCATCAACACAAATGTTACTATCCACTGGAGATAGTCTCATATGTAATCCCCAAGATGATGCTTAATCAGCCAGCTAGGTATCACCTGATACAGACAACTTGCCATATAATATTAGCCATCATCCTAGCTAAGAATGTAATAACCTTATATGGGCCATAACATGGTTACAGCGAGGATCATAAAATGGGTGATTATCTAAGATAATTCCAGTAAGTCCTAAATGTGATCAGTAGCTCCTCTTAGGAGAGATACAGAGAAGGATTTTACATTCATAGAGAAGAACGTGGTATAAAAGCGAAAGATGCTTAGGTATGCTTATAGCTATTGGAAATATCCTATCTCTTATGACTTTTCCCTCAAAGGTCAAAGGGTTTACTGGTAACTTTGTTAAAGGCAATTTCAGCAAATCAGATCACAGAGGCAGGAAGATAGTAAACAGCTCAAGTATAGTCTGTCTGTCTGCCTGCCTTTCTCTCTCTCTCTCTCTCTCTCTCTCTCTCTCTCTCTCTGTCTCTCTCCCTCTCTCACTCGCTCACTCACTTGCTCTCACTCTCTCTCCATTTCTCTCTCTTGTGTATGATGTGCTGGTAATGAGGGGAGTCAATATTGTTCTTCATCCACTTTGCATTTTGAGACAAGGGGTCTGATTAGGAACTGGAGCTCACCAGTTAAGCTAGGCTGGCTGGCCTGAAAGCCCCAGGAATCTGCCTGTCTCCACCTCCCTAGGATTATAAGCATGTGCCACCATCCCTGATTTTTTTGTTTTGCTTTGTTTTTCGTGTCTGGAGATCAAAGTCTCAACCTTATGTTTATGCATGAGGTACTTTATCAATGGAACCATCTTCCAGTCCTAGCCTCTAGGTGATTCTTTACTATAAGCAGAAAAATAGTGAGCGCCCAAGAGTGAGTTTGGGACTAGGCAGATGTTTAATTGGCAAATGTTTGCTGTACAAACACAAAACCTGGGCTCTAAAAAGTCAGATATGGCAGCATACACCTTTTATCACAGTGCTAGGAACATACACACACACACACACACACACACACACACACA
>JADRCH010008061.1:931366-1033562 GCA_019843965.1 Rhynchomys soricoides
ACACACACACACACACACACACACACACACACAAAGATTTTTTATTTTATTTGTAAACCTGAATCATGCACAGCCATTCATAGAAACACATGCTTATAAGGTAGCACTTAGGAGGCAGAAGATTTTTGAGTTCTAGGCTAGTTGGCATCAGGCACTATCTCCAATTTAAAAAAGATTGGAGCTGGAGCAATAACTCATGGAGAGATGGCTCAGGGTTTGAGGGTTTTGGCTGCTCTTCCATAGGACCTAGGTCCAATCTCCAGTACCCACCTGAAAGCTCAAAAAACATATAACTCCAGTCCCAAGGGATCCAATGCTGTCTTCTGGCTCCTGCAGGCACTATGCACGTATGCAGTACACAGACATATGTGCAGACGAAACACCCGTGCATACAAGATAAATATATTTCAATTGAAAAATATACAAATAAAAGTTTTTAAAGGATCATGCTTATACATCAAATAGGAAACAACCAATGAAGAGAGAGAGAAAAATGGAATAATGCCAGAGAAAGGAAAACTGCTGAACTGATGCCCTTAAGCTGGCAACAGCGAACAGGACCTTAACAAACGGATGAGCTTGCCTTAGATGGGATATAGACAAGTCATGGTCATCCAGCACTAGCAGAACCCAGAAACACACAGATTAAAGTGGGGCAGGTGAAAAGGAAATGGAAGTTCCCAGAAATTCTCTCCTTGTCACTTCCATTTGCTCAGTGAAAGAGGAAGTGAGATCATGCAAAGTGGGTGAGCCAATAAGGAGAGTGTATTAGAGGCTGAATGAAGGAAGAAGGTATAAAATAATTTTCTAGACATTGGAAAACAGGAGATTAATATCATCACCAGATAACAAGTGCCATCTGGTGTCAGTTTTTCTCTGGGCTTCATAGCAGTAAACTAATTTTTTAATATTTGCTAAACAATTAACAAAAATGATCACATCACTCATTTGATGTACATGTCTGATCTTTAGTGAACTTGGGCATCTAGTCAAATGATTAGCAACTCTATTTCTGCTTTTGTCAATTTTCTGATTCTGTTCTTTATGCATTTTTTCTCTACTGAGGTATTAGTATTTTTCTTTGCCAGTTTGTATGATTTCTTAAGTTATGAATATTATCAGAACTAATTTTTATCTGCATGTAAATATAGTTTTACTTTATTTTAAGGGGAAAATGTGAGCATAGTCCCACACTATCATGAATTATGCAGTCAAGTTTCCCACATTTTGAGATATCATAGGAGTCAGCACATCCCACGTATAACAGAGGAGCCTTGCCCTGTGAAAACCACCTTCTTGATTGTGGTATCTCCACTGCCAGATAAATATTGTGTGTGAAATATTTAAAATCGAATGAAAGAGGGCACCAATGAACATGCCAAACTGCATGGAGAAAATCCCATGAGGCCTCAGTCCTATACAAAGAACTACAGCCAAGTATTTCCGAAAGCTGGGAATGGGAGAGGTGGCCCTCTCCAGGGAAAAGTCTACCAACTGGTTGTCCAGTGCCAACTGTCAGCCCAAGAAACATACATACAAGTAACATTTATGGACTCATCAGGTTATACATAGAAAAATATATCATATACAAATACATGTATGCATGCAATAACAATTGATTTTTAAAAGGGGGACCATAAACTTGAAGGAGAGTGGGGAGGATATATGGCAGGGTTTAGGGAGGAAAGGGAAGGGCAAAGTGCCGTAATTAAAATATGACCTCGGGAAAACATTTGAAATGTAAATAAAGTAAATATCCAAAATTAAAATAAAAGATGCAAAAAAAAAAGACCTTGGGGGCTAGAGAGATGGCTCACAACCAAAAATATGACCTCGGAAACAAACAAAAAGTCTTCTATTCTACTCCATCAAAGTTTAATCAAAACTTGATGTCTCCTAATTGTACAGGGACAAAATAAGGCACATTACCTTAAGTGATGCAAGAGGATGTTCTGGTCCCAAAAGGCTCCAGTGAAAAGCAGCCAAGTCTTCATCTGGTAGAATGTGGTTACCTATAAAATACATTTCACTTATTTACTATACAATTGTGTGCATAGATCTTTTAGGTCATAAAGGAAATAGCTGAACAAAACATGGGCCTACATTCTTTTTATTTTATTTATGAGACAGGATCTCACTAAGTAGCCTCTGGCTAGCCTGAAACTCACTCAGTAGACCACTCTAGACACAAACTCCCAGAGATCTGCCTACCTCCGATTCCCAAGTGCTGGGATTAAAGGCATGTACCATAATACCTAGTAGGCCTATATTCTTAATGTAATAATTAATTATAGTAGCTTTCTACATGCTGATTTCCTACTCTGTACCCTGTGTGTTACATGTATCTCCTTTACAATGATCAAGTCTCAGAGTTTTCTCTCTATTTTATAGACAAGGAAACTGAGATTCAAACAAGTTTAATGACTTGGCCCAAGGTAGGTCTATACTAGAACAAAAAGTTAGGACTGTCTGACTCCCAAACACATGGTACTACCCATTACCATAAGTAATAGATAACTATTATATAGTTGTACTGCCTTTATTTTGTAATAGTAAATTACTGAAAAGTGCAAGGCACTTTACATATTTCATGTCACTTCACCTCATGAGTAACACCATGGGATAGTACCATTTCCATTTCTGAGATGATGAAACTGAATCCAGGAAAGCATGACTTCAGTGATTTGCACAAAATCTAATTCTAAAACTTGGGCTGATTCAATTAGATTTCCCAAACTGATGTACTTCAGTCTTTTAGGGCAGAGGTCACAAGGCTAGCCTATTTATGTTTCTGCTGTCAACACTTGGAAAACCAATTCAAAATACCATCAGAGGATCTTATGAATGAAGCCAGCGGAAGCGATACAGTGAAGCTCTGATCAAAAACAAGAAAAAAAGTAAAGAAAAAAAGGTAGGTGGGTGGATGGAAGAATGGATAGATATGTGTGAGAGCAAATGCTGTCTTGAGTTTTCCCTGTAAATGCAATTTTGAATAAAGTTTCATAATAAATAACAAAAAACAAATGGGGAAAAACATAATCCACATTATCTTCTTGATCTAAATCCAGATTTTTAGAAAGAAATGCTAGCAGCCCAAGTGGAAAGCAATGCTATCTAGGACTAGTGAACATAGGAGTCTGCGTCTAAGTTCCAGAATATAACAAAAGGGAAGTATTATAAGAATTAAGATAATGTTTTGGAATATCACACAACTGTTCATAAGATGCTCTTATGTTCCTAACTTACATTTTTATGTTCCCATCCTCATCACAAGTTAATGCGTTCCTAACATACTGAGTTTTTCATCAAGTGCCTACTGCTTTTTCCTCAGCCTTTTATGGTGTGAGACCTTTTTTTGTTTTTGAGACAGAGTCTTTCTCATATAGCTCAGGCTGGCCTTGACTATGTGGTCAAGGGTGGTCTTAAACTCCTGATCCTTTTGGTGCTACCTCCTGAGTGTTAGAATTATAGGCACATTGTAGCACACCCACGTATGCAGTTCTAGAATTGAACACGGGCCACATGCATGATAAATATACACACTACCCACTAAGCTACATCCCAAACGAGCATGAGGACTCTAAAAAGGTAAACCCAGCATTGGCAAGCTAGATCCCTCCAGTCTGCCTATCCTATCAATGCAAGAAGAAACTTTACCAACCACCAGATCTCTGGTTTTGACTACCTACCAAGCAGTGCAGCGAATATGGGAAAATTCATTCGCTTTAGTCCCAGCTGCTTGGCCACTTCCTGCATCAGGAACTGGTTGGTGGTAAGGTTCTTGCCATTCCAGCTCAGCTTCAGCGCATGGGAACTGTAGTAAGATGGAATATTGTAGAGAGCATACTCAGAGTCGTGAGCAAGAAGGCCATGAAAGCCATTCTCCCTGAAAAAAGCCACTACTTCCAAATGGTGGTCTTCAAGGCTCTGAAAGACCTAGGAGAGGAAAAAGAGAGAATCTGTCATGACACAGAAATTGATCTATATATATCTAATACAATTGGAAATCAGGAAGGTTAGTACCTAATTTATAATGATAAATTTTAAGATTATCTGTGGCCAAGCCGGGCAGTGTTGGCACACGCCTTTAATCCCAGCACTTGGGAGGCAGAGGCAGGTGGATTTCTAAGTTCAAGGCCAGCCTGGTCTACAGAGTGAGTTCCAGGACAGCCAAGGCTACACAGAGAAACCCTGTCTTGAAAAACCAAAAAAAAAAGATTATCTGTGGCTAAGGAGAACAAAACAAGCCAACCATGTATCAGCTTAGAACATGATTATGCTGTACATGTGGCTACTAACTGCCCAACCTTGAAGTCATGAAATCAATACACTATATACTACTTAAGTGTTTATTTGAAGCCATAACAAATTTTCATAAGAAAAACACTAAAAGTCATTTATTACTCAGTAGCTATGAGCTATGCACATTAAACCTGTATAATCTTACCAGAATAATCATGGCCAGGTATATATGAATGAAGGTACTTAGAGGTGGAAACATTTATTTATTTATTTATTTATTTATTTATTTATTTAATGTATATGCCAAATGTGTATGTACCAGTTCATGGAGGTGCCCATGGAAGTCAGAAGTCATTGGATGCCCTGGAACTGGAGTTACAAACAGCTGTTAACTGCTCGAAGTAGGTGAAAGCAACTGAACCCAGGTCTAACATACCACCACCTCCCTTTCACAGTTTTTGGTGTTCCTCCCCCCATGTTTTAGAAAGGAGAGAATACTTCCAAAAGGGAAGTTCCTAACAGGGTTTCCCAGAGAGAACGCACAGAGGTTGTTTCTAATTGATGAGGGTCAAAATCTTTACCCCATTTTAAAAAGAGAGAAACTAAGCTGTAAAAGGCTGGCTAGCCTCAAAGTCTTATGAGAGACACAAGATACAACTTAAGCTGAACTAAGTCCAGAATTTGTGCCACCGCCACAGCAAGCACCCTCCTAACAGCACTGTTTGTTATGGAAACAGAGACAGACTATTAAGCACACTTGCTACACATGTTCTATCTGGTGTATCTGGAGCATAGCAAAGTCATTTGTATACTGGCTCCATCAGACTAAGTTCTTTGACTACAGATACCTTATCTCGGCATTTCTGGCTCTACCATTACACCTGATGCATAGTAATATTAATGACAGTGACTAACAGATCCTGACTCTGTACTATGTGCAAAGCAATATATCTTTATATTTTAAATGCATTAATTCATTTAGACTTAAAAAATATTAAGAGGCTATTTGTCTCCAAAAGAAAGAGAAAAGCCCAGCCTTTGGTTCTGCAGTCTATAGATCTGGATGTTTTTGAACTCAGCCGACCTATATGCTTTTTATTGTAGTTGCTGCTGATGTTTTGACACAGGGTCTTGCTATATAGCCTTGGCTGTTCTGGAACTCTCTATGTAAACCAGGCTGGCCTTGGTCCCATAGAGGTCTGCCTGCCTCTGCCTCCTGAGTGCTCACATTAAAGGCATGCATCATCATGCCTAGCTGAAATGATCTATCTTTCATTTAAGTTCTAAAGGAACAATTTTCTAAAGTCTAATGGGAGCTTCATTAAATTATGCTTTTAGTAGGATATAGAAAGAATTTAATCATTGTTGATACTCATGTTACAGAGGGGGTCACATAAGGACAAAAGCACTAATAAGCAGAAAGCAAAGCAAAGTTATCAAAAGCATCATAACATATTTATACCTACAGATACAATTAACTCTAGATGTCCCAGAGTAGGAGGATTGTTTCATACTGACCTCTGATGATAGGTCTTTCAGCATACCTATCATACAAGTTGTTAGTGCACCCATCAATCCTGTGCCAGGCGAGCACAAAATATGATCTAACCTGTTGCATCATCACAACCTGATTAGGCAGGCATTATACATTCAATCATATAGGTGAGGAAATTCAGATTAGAAAGATAGAGGTATCATGCTCAGAGCCACAGACATAGAAAACAGCAACCTGGGTCACTAACATCTGTGCTCTATGACAGATAACTTTCAGCCTGGCTGAAGCTGATTATACCATAGTCCAAGTGATTTTCACCCCAGAAAGCCAAGGACTAGTGATTACTGGGAAGGATGGGGAGGAGAGACATATTGCTATATAACAAAGGTTGGTCTCAAAGTCCTTGGCTCAAGTGATCTTCCTGTGTCTGTTTCCTGAGTAGCTAGGGCTGTAGTTTCACCTTACCAGGTGGAGAGCTAGAGACTTTCTGTGTGCATATGATCGTGTGGATTGAATGCAGAGCTTTGTGAATGACAGACCTTTTAAAAATTTTGAGACAGGGTCTCACTAGTTGTCCAAGTAGGCATCAAAGTTGGGATTTTCTGGCTCAATCAGATATAGCAGTACTAATGATCTTTAATCTGGTGGATCTTTGAACTCTAGGAATATAAATGACAATCACTTAAGAGAATTAAAAACAAAACCAGAAACATTCAGCCCAGTGGTGGTGGTGGCGGTGGCGGTGGCAGCAACAGCAGCAGCAGTGGTGGCATACACCTGCTAATGCCAGCATTCAGAAGAGAGGCAGAGCAGGCCAGCCTGGGCTACAAAGTGAGTTTCAAGATAGCCAACACTACACAGAGAAACCTTGTCTGGAAAAAAGCAAGCAAACAAACAAACCTCTCTTAATATCCTTCAACTTTGGTGTATTATAACAATTCCTGTGATCCAAACACTTGCATTTTCAACATATTTTCCACCTTAAGAACTACAAAATTGGACTGGAGAGATGGCTCAGTGGTTAAAAGCACTGACTACTCTTCTGGAGGTCCTGAGTTCAAATCTCAGCAACCACATGGCGGCTCACAACCATCTGTAATGAGATCTGATGCCCTCTTCTGGTGTGTCTGAAGACAGCTACAGCATTCTTACATAAAATAAATAAATAAATCTTTAAAAAAACAAAAAGGACTACTAAATTAACCCACTTACTCACTTTACTTCATAGGCAACTGAGATCTGGAGAGGATACATACTGAGACATGACTACCTAACTCACAACAGAATCAGGATTACAATAAAAGCCTTAAACTTCCAAGCACAGGACATTTTCGTCACATATTCTGGAGTAGAATAAAGGAATACATAGGAATAAAAAATAATCTCACAAGTCTTTCTCACATTGCCCAAGACTCCACACCAACCTATTTCCAACATGACTCTAGCACCCCTGAGCCTGAACACTCTGCCTAAAACACCTTAGTGCCTTTTGTAATGTTCCAGATATTTCCATAGGCGTATTTCTTCTTAGACAAATTCTTTGGCGATTCTCCGGTCTTGATTCTTCCTACATTTTCTATTATTTACTTTCATTAATGTCTTTATTTGGGGTGGACGTCCTTCAGCATGTGTGTGGAGGTTCTAGGACAACTTGCAGGAGTTGCTTTCCTCTTTCTACTCACTGAGTCTAAGAGACTAAAATCAGAGATCATCAGGTTTAGTGGCAAGCACCTTTCCTTACTCACCCCCACATCCACAATCACACAGCTTCTTCGGTCTTACAAGATCAAGACAGATCAGATAGGCACTAAATCACTTTGAAAATACCATCATCTCCAAGTTTCAAAACCCACAGGTTTTATCATTTTTTATTCTTATTTTATGTACATGAGTGTGTTGTTTGCCATGTCTATCTGTCCACCAATTGTACTTATAACCCTTGGAGGCCAGAAGAGGGCAGTAGATGCCCCAGAACAGATGGTTGTTGGCCCCCATATTGGTTCTGGGACTCAAAGCAGGGTTTTCTGAAAGAGCACACGGTGTTCACTGTTGAGCTATCTCTCCAGCCCACTACGGGTTCTATCTCACATACATCTATCTATCTATCTATCTATCTTTCTTTCTTTCTTTCTTTCTTTTTCTTTCCTTTCTTTCTTTCTTGATACTTTACTTACATTTCAAATGTTTCACTTCTTTCTATTTCTAAAGTCTAACCACCAGAAACAAGTGGCATAGAATACTTAATAAAGGCCTACCAAGGTTATTAAAAAAGAAAACAGTGCTAATCACCAAGCACCATTAGTTCAGCATCTGACTTCTAAAGCAGTGTGCCTAGATTACATTTCAGGTAGCAAAGCAATACTAATTATTAATAAGTATGTACTATGTTCTAGGCTCTGCTTCAAAAATATCTCCTGCATACTAAACTTTCAATAACATCATGAGACATTATTATAGCAATATTTTATTTCAAAATAATTATATTTTATAATGAAGCAGAATTTTATGTCATAAAATTCACTAACTTATTTCTTTTGTATTATGTTCCTAAACCTCTACAAATACTTCAAGAAAATCTCCTAGTTTACTTAGTCGCCTTTATGAATGTGACGTTTTTATTTTTCTCTCATATATTACATCCCAACTGCAATTTTTCCTCCACTCTTCCCCCTAGTCTCTACCCCCATCTCCTCTTTCCCCGAGATCCAACTCTCCTCCACCTCCTCTCAGAAAAGAGCAGGCCTCCCAGCGACATCAACTAAATACAATAAGGCCAGGCACATACTCTCATGTCAAGGCTGAAGGAGGCAACCCAGTAAGAAGGAAAGAATCCCACAAGCAGGCAATAGAGTCAGAGACAACCCCGGCTCCCCCTGTTAGGAGTCCCACAAGAACACCAAGCTACACAACTATAACATATATGCAGAGGGCATAGGTCAGACCCATGATACCTGTGATTCCACTTTAGTCCCGGGGTCAAGTTGATTCTGTGGCCCTTGATTTTGTGGTGTCCTTGACCTCTCTAGTTCCTCTGATCCTTCCTTCTCCTCCTGTGCAGGACTCCCTTTGCTCTGCCTAATGTTTGGTTGTGGGCCTCTGCATCTGCTCCCATCAGTTGCTGGATGAAGTCTCTGATGAAACTTATGCCAGGCTCCTGTCCTAGAACTCTACAGGCAGGAAAAATTATAGGCCAAAGGTTTTGTGGCTGGGTTGGTGTTCCAATCTCTCTACTTAAGGCTTTGCCAAACATTTTTTCCCCAAAACAGGGATTTTCTGTGAGCCCTGGGTGTCCTGAAACTTATTCTGTGAACCAGACTGGCCTCAAACTGAGAAACCCACCTGCCTGTAAAGGCAGTGCACTGAATCCAGCTTATTACAGTAATCCTTACTCATTTGTTTGGGCTGTGTTCTAAGATCTCCAATGGAGCACCTGAAATAGTTAATAGACCCAAATTCTCTATCTACTATGCCCTCCACCTCCCTCTTTCTGTCTCTCACGTCTTTTAAGAACATTTAGTATTGATCATCTGTGTACGTGTTTAGGGCAGACCACTTGGGATTAGATAAACTAGAAACCCATCTCTGGAGAAGACTGAGTCTCCCTTTCTCAGCACCTATTAATTACTTGCCGCTCTTCATCTAAGGGCAGGGCCCTGTGAAACTTTACCCGTCCACATTGGCATGCTGACTAGTGTTGCCATTATTCGGGTCCTGTTTAAGAACTCACATTATCGAGGTCTCACAAGTGCAACTTCTCTGTCATGTTGAGCAAGTTACTCTAACAGCAGGTATCCTGGTCATCTGGGTCTTCCTGTCTTTCTGTCTCCTTTCTATGGTGTCCCCTGAGCCTTAACTATAAAGGCCATGCTGCAGATGATCCAACTGGGGTTGGGAACCCATAGACACTTACTCTCTGCCAGTCAAAATCATAATAAGTGAGTTAGCTGCCACTAGGATAACTGTAATTTGAAAAATGAGTGTTGGCAAAAAAAATAGAGAAACTGGAATCCTCAGCTGGGTATGGTAGCACATACTTGTAATACTGTACTCAAGAGGCTAGAGCAGGAGAATCATGAGTTCAAGGCAAACCTGGACTATGTAGTAAGACCAAAAAAAGTCAGTCATAAACACCTATAATCTAGGCATTTGGTGGTAAGATGCAGGATAATCTGAAGTTAAAGGGCATCCTCAGCTACATACTAAGTTTGAGGCCAGCCTGGGCTACATGATACCTTATCTCAAAAGAAAATAAAATTAACAAAAGAAAGAATAGCAACAGACAGACAAGAACTGTAAGCTGGTGCAGCCACTATGGAAAAGAGTCTAAGAGGTCCTCAAATGACTAAATAATTATCTCATGATCTAGTAAATTTATTACAAGACATAAGTCAAAAGAATTAAAATAGGGCCTTGAAAGATGCTCAGCAATCAGGAGTTCTTACTGTTCTTGCAAAGGAAGTGGATTCATTTTCCAGAACCCACATCAGGCAACTCACAAGTGCTAATAACTTCAGTTCCAAGAGATCTGATGTTCTCTCCTGAATCTGTGTTCCTGTACATGGTGCATATAAGCTCACAAAAGTGTGCATATGTGTGTGTGCACACACACACCCCACAAATAATAAATTAATCTTTAAAAGCCAGAGGGGTAAAGGACCCTCAAGAAAACCTACAAAGTCTACTAGTCTGGGCCCATTGGTATACACAAAGCCTGAACCACCAACCAAAGAGCATGCAAGGGCTGGACTTAACCCCCACACACAGTTGTAGCAGATGTTCAGCTTGGTCTTCATGTACATTCCCTAACAATTGGAGTGGAGGCTGTCTCTGACTTTGTTCCCTGTCATTGTATCCCTTCTCCTGGCTGGACTGCCTGGTTAGGCCTCAGTGGGAGAGGATGTGCCTAGTCCTGCTGGGACTGGATGCCCCAGGGTGGGGTGGTAGGTACCCAAGGGGGCTTCCCTTCTCTGAGGAGAAAATGAGGGGATAATGGGGGGATTTGCAAGGGCAGGACTGGGAGGAGAGGAGGGAGGAGTTGTGAATGGAATATAATGTGAATAAAAATATAAATTATGAAAAAAAGATTTGAAAATCTATGATTGTACCGAAAAAGATACATAGTCATAATAGCATTATTCAGAATAGTCATAAAGAAAGAACACCTTAAATGTACAACAATGAATAAATAATAAAAATGTGGTATAATGGTATAAAACTATACAAGGGACTATCATTCAGCCACAAAATGGAATGAAGTGTGGATACATGTTACAACGTAAAGAGATCTTGAAAACATGCTAAGGCAAGTGTGGCAGTACACACCTGCAATCCTAATGTCAGGAAGACTAGCAGGGTCATGAGCTTAAGGTAAGCCTGGGCTAAGTATTAAGATGCTGCCTTCAAATATCAAAACAACCCCCACAAAAAGGAATAAAACATTGTGCAAGGGAAACGAGCCAGACACAAAAGCCGAATAGTATATGAAATGTTCTCAATAGATAAACCTATTGAGCTGGAAAAAAAGATTGACTGGAACTAGGGGAAAGGGTTAACAGTGGCTACGAACCGGTGCTGCATTTCCTTTAGAGATTATGAAAATGATCTAGAATTAGACTTTAGTAAGAGCTGCACACTGTGAATGTACCAACTCACACACTTCAAAATGGTGAATTTTATGATATGTGAATGATATTTTAATTTTTAAAGTAGAGCCTGTCTTCAAATTTAGCCGTATTCGCAAAGGCCAAGAAGCTCCTTAAACCTCACTTTAAAAAATTCTTTTACCTGGCCTGGTCGCACAGACCTGTAATACCATTTAGATAGGAACTGAGGCAGAAGGATCACAAGTTCAAGACCTACTTGGGCTATAGAGCAAGTTTATGGTTAACATGGGCAGCATAATGAGACCATCAAAAATCAACACTATGACAAGAGCTTGGGCTAGAATTTATGGTACTTGCTTACCACGGGGGAGAATTTTTTTCAAGTCAGGTATAGTAAGTTCTAGTCTGTAATTTAGCATGTGGACATAGGAGCATGGACATCACAAATTTGAGGGCAGCAAAGGCTAGAGAGCTACATCCAGAAGACAGAGTAGCGTGTGGTGGATAATTTCTCATTATGGAAAAAACTTTATTTATGTGTATGGGTGTTTTGTCTACATGCATACCTATGCACCATGTGTAAGGACTCACCAAAGATACCAGAAGAGGGTTTGAATCCTCAAAGTCCAGAGTTATAGATGGTTGTGAGCTGCCATGTGCATGCTGGGAATCAAACCCAGGTCATTAGCAATTTAATTATCAATATTAAATCAAACATGTCTCATCTACTTACCCTCCCTTTTATATTTTATTTCACTTGTGATAAAGATCACAAAATTTTCCATCTTAGCAATTTTCAAGTCTATTCTTTAGATGTGTTAATGATAATCGCATTGTTGTACAAAAGATCTCCACATTTTATTATGAAAACCTAAAACTCCAGAGACAAACAACTCCCTTTTTCTCCCTTCAGCTTTATTTTCTGTTTCTATTCATTTGCCCACTTCACATACCATATATAAATGGAATTGTACAGTATTTGTCTCTTTGTGGCTAGCCTGTTTCACTTAGCATGATGTCCTCTAGGCTTATCCATGCTATAGCATGTGATGGGATTTCTTTCCTTTTTAACATGGAGAACATTCCCACTGCAAACATACGCCACGTGTATTTAACTACTCACTCATTGATGTGAGACATCTGGATAGTTTCTATCTCTTTGCTACCATTAATAATGCTGCTTTGGTCATGGGTGTAAAAAAATTTGAGCTTTTGTTTTCAATGTTTTAAGATATATGCCAGGAAGTAGAACTACTTTTTAATTTCTGAGGAATCTCTACAGTGTTTTCCATAGTGATCACCTTATTGGACAATCTCACCTATACTGCACTGAAGTTCCATTTTTCTACTTACTTGAACACTTATTTCCATCTGGGAAATAAAATCAAAACTATATGACGAATCCATATTACCCCAATTAGAATGATCATCATTAAGAAAATAAACAAGAGGGGCTGGAGAGATGGCTCAGCTGTTAAGAGTACCGACTGCTCTTCCAAAGGTCATGAGTTCAAATCCCAGCAACCACATGGTGGTTCACAACCATCTGTAATGAGATCTGATGCCCTCTTCTGGGTGTCAGAAGACAGATACAGTGAGCAGGGCCAGAGTGAGTGGGGCCAGAACGAGGGAGTCTGGAGTAAGAAGAAAAAGTGTCTGAAGACAGCTACAGCGTACTTACATATAATAAATAAATCTTTAAAAAAATAAACAAGAAATGTTGGTGAGGATATGAGAAGGAAAGGAACCGTTATGCAGAGTTAGTGGGCGTGTAAATTAGAAACTAAAAATAGGACTATCATAGGACCCAGCTATATTAGAAGTAATCAGTGTTGCTGGAGATGAAATATGCACAGAGCCATTTTTCCTAGCATTGTTGGTAACTGGCAAGCTATGAAATTAGCCAAGATGCCCATCAATGAAAGAATGGAAAAAGAAAATACAACACGGATGCATGCACACATGCACACATGCAGGCAGTGGAGAATTCTTCACCTATAAAGAACAAAATCATGCCATTTGCAGGAATTGGGTGAAAATGGAGAGCATTGTATCAAATGAAATAAGCCACATTAAGAAAGACACAAAGGCATAAAAGTAGAAGAGGGATTATTTGGGAGAAGAAAAGGGGGACAGTGGGAGGAAAAAGGGGGACAGAGCAAACAGCGGGAGTGTGAAGATGATGAAAGCATGTTATGTACATATATGTGTGTAGAAATGACATAATGACAATGTTAAACACACACACACACACACACACACACACACACACACACACACACACTGCTGTACTTGCTAGTACAGGCCTATAATCCTAACTACTGTGGGGGCTGAAGCCTGAGTTTGTTCAAAGTTCTCCATAGGCTACAGTGTAAGTTCAAAGCCAGCCTGGACAACTTTGCAAGAATTCCCAAAATAAAATAAAATAAAATAAAACAAAGCTGGGCATGGTGGTGCATGCCTTTAATCCTAGTGTTCAGCTGGCACAGACAAGTAGTTCTCTGTGAATTAGAGGCAAGTTTGGGCTTCATACTGAGTTCTAGGCCAGCCAGGGATATACAGTGAGACCGTGTCTCAATACATAAACAAAAAAATCAAAAGAAAGAGGTAGGCTGGGGAGCCAGACCTGGTGACACATAGCTGTAATCCCAGCACTCGGGAGGCTGAGAAAGGGGGGTTGCTATGACTGGGTTACAGAGTAAACTGCTAACCAATTTGTTGTACAGAGTGGGGTGCTATATCAAAGAAAGAAAGAAAGGACAAGGAGAGAAAGACAAGAAGGAAAGGGGAAAGAAATAGAAGAAAAATGAAAGGAAGAATGAAAGAAAAGGGCTGGGCGTACAACTAAGTGGTACAGCATTTACCTACATGTGAAGGACCCGAGGTCCAACACCTAGTGCAACGTAAGTAAGTAAGTAAGTAAGTAAGTAAGTAAGTAAGTAAGTAAGTAAGTAAGTAAAGTGGAAGGCCAAATAAGGAGAACACAGGAGAAAGCCAAACAATATAGGAAGGGGGTCAGTGAAAAGTAACTTCTCCTTATTCCCTGGACCTATCCCCTGAAGAGGACAATGTAGCAGGCTGGGATAAGGCTGGGACTTTGTTTTGAACAGGAACCCCAAGGTAATACTTACGGTGTAGCAAACAAACAAACATCATCATCCAACCAAATAAACATCAACAACAAACAAACAAGGAATGAGGTTCAGCAACATGACTCAACAGGCACAGGTGCTTGCTATGCAAACCTGGCAACCTGAGATCCCTCTCTGAAGTCCACAAAGAGAAGAAGATCATCTCCACAAAGCTGTCTTCTGACATCCACAGTTGCACCATTGCATATATGCCCACAAGCATGTGCACGTACACACACACACACACACACACACACACACACACGAATAACATACATTAGAAACAATAGGCAATATGGCATCACCGTATCACTTCTGCCCATGTCTCTGTGCCTCATGGTCTTGCCCCCCCCCTTTCTCCTTTATCTCAGGCCCAGCACAATGGAGGTCACACAGCAGCAACATTACTACCTGAGAGGCTCTCTCAGTCTTGGAAATGGATGGAGAAAGCCTATGAGAATTTCAAGTTCAATCAAAGATTAAATCCCTCTTAAAAACCATCAGAAAAACACCAGCTACTTAAGAGGCTAGACAAATGGCTGGTATTCTCCTAAGGCATCCTCTGGTATCTACACTTGATGAATCCTATCCAGCTCTTCCATCAGGTATCCAGATATACAGATGGAAATAATCTAGCATGGGGGGGGGCGCTGTTGAGTTGACCATGAATTTAACAGATGAGATTGGTAACAAATAGTGGCCTGGAGGTCTGAAGTTCCTTTTTCATTCATTCATTTAGTTCTTAAAACATGGGCCTGGGAGAAGCTATGCTTCATGTGTTTTGGAACTTTTCTGAAATTTATAGAAATGAGCAACAGCACTATTCAGTCATCATTAAATGAATATTAGTTTACTGAATGGAAGACTAGAATATTATCTGCTAGTGCTGTAACAGGTCCTGAGACCTTGGCACAACTTACACCATTTTAGAGGCACCATTCTGATCTTATAATCCGGCATGAAGACCCCATCACCTGCCAAAATGGGAACAAAGACCTAATCTATAGTTCTAGGATCCAGGAAGTCCCTAAATCCTTGCTTTTTGGCTTCTGAAGTTTTGCTTCTTGCTACTGTTCTTGCTAACCAAAGTGTGTCAACCAGAATGTGGTTTTTGTGAGTAAAAGACAAGGAACTGTGAAGTCAGAGCTGCATATTTGGACAAATTCCCCACGCAGCCACTGGCTAGCAATAGACTTTCTATTTGGCTTTGTGTGTGTGTGTGTGTGTGTGTGTGTGTGTGTGTGTGTGTGTGTGTGACTACTTACTCTAAACTCTGATAATCTAGTGAAACATGTGTTCCATTACTGTACTTAAGCTTCAAGAGCTTGAGTCAACAACCAAGATTTACTCCGTCCGGAATGGATCTACATCTGGTGGATACAGCATCAACCCAAAATCTCTGCTCTTATAGAGCTGATATTGTTGAGACTGATATTTAAGAGGGACTCTAGACTCCACAATTTAAGACATATTTTAGCTGGGCACAGTAGCATGTGCCTGTAAGCCCAGCACTCAAGAGGCTAAGGAATGCCCCAAGCTTGAGGCCAGCCTGGGCCTGGGATTTATAGTGAGCTCAAGGCCAGCCTGGGCTTTATAGTGAAAGGGTCATCTTGTTTACTCTTCTAATCCTGTTGAAATGAGTGTTATGTCATTAATCCCCTTTCCTTCCCTTAAACAGGGACAACTGAAGCTTGAAACTTTTTATTAACTAAGCCCAAATCACACAGCTAGTTATAGGGCAGAACTTGAATTTTTATTTTAAAACCATTTTCCTTCATACCAAATATATTATCTGACACAAGCAACTGGGAAACATCTATTTTTTGATCAATATAATAAACACCAGGCCATAAAGTATAACTAGGCTGTCAGCCTGTCTGTAGCATAATTATTACAGCCATTTATATCTTCAGACAGGACTATGAAAACAGTATAATAAATTATTTAAAGTAGCTTCACACCAAAGATAATACTGTTTTCTGACCTTGTTGCATACCACTTTCTTCCAAGATTAAAACCTTCCATCTTAGAGAAAAAGATTTAAGACACATAATGGGAAAGAGAAGTTGAAATAAGATATTCTAAGGCACTGGTCCTCAACCTGTAGATCACGACCCTTTGGGGGTTGAACAACCCTTTCATTGGGGACACGTATCAGATGTCCTGCACGTTAGATATTTACCTGATGATTCATACCAGTAGCAAAATTGCAGTTATGAAGTAGCAACAAAAATAATTCTATGGGTGTGGAGGGGTCACCACAACATGAGGAACTGTATTAAAGGGTCACAGCATTAGGGAGGTTGAGAACCATTGGTCTAAGGGTTCTTGAATTAGTGACTATAAACGCTTACAGAAAGCAGCCAGCTAATATGAATGAATCAGTCAATAAAAGGTCAATTTCCAGAAATATAATCTGTGAATTGTGTTTTCCGAGTGTTAACAATAGATAGAGCAACAAACATACTAGGGTTTACAGGTTAAACTGGGTTCACAGGTTAAACACTTGAGTTTTAAAACATACAAGTGAGGACGGGGGAGACTGCTCAGTGGTTTAGGGCACCTGTTGGTCTTGCAGAGGACTTGGGTTTGATTTCCAGCACCTACATGGTAGCTTACAGCTTTCCATAACTTCAGTTCCAGGGGGCCAAACAACCTCTTCTGGCCTACTTAAACAGAAGGTACACATGTAACATACATACATGCAGACAAAACATACATAGATATAAATCAAAACTGAAAATTTGTTTAAAAAAAAAAAAAGAAAAGACAACTGGGGCTGGAGAGATGGCTCAATAGCTAACAGTGCTTGCTGCTCAGTCTTGAGGAGCAGAGTTCAAATCCCTGCACCCATGTCATGTGGCTCACAATGGCTCTAACTCCAGCTGTAAGGGTTCAATGTCTTCTTTTGCCTTCCATAGGCACCTGCACACACATGTACACGTACACTCATACACACACACACACACACACACACACACACACACAGTGATGTTTTTTAAAAAACAGACAATTGCCAGGCTTGGTGGTGCATGTATTTAATCTGAGCATTCAGGAAACATAGGCAGGTGGATATGTGAGTTCAAGGCCAGCCTCATCTAAAGTGACACCTTGTCTCAGGAAAAAAAACGAAAGAAAACAAACAAAAACCTAGAAAAGCTGATGTGGTGGTACACACTTTTAATCCTGGCATTTGGGAGGCAGAGGCAGGTGGATCTCTGGGAGTTCGAGGCTAGCATGGTCTACAGAGTGAGTTCCAGGAGAGTCAGAGCTACATGGTGAGACCCTGTCTCAGAAAAATAAACCATCAAAAACCCCAAACAATTTTAATCATTACATTTAAAAACCAAAAACCAAAAAAACAAACAAACAACAACAACAACAAAAAAAAAACCAAAGACACTCTCCTTAGAATGAGAAGCCTGATGCTCTTAATTGCTAAGGTCTTCAGGTCTTAATGTTTTTTATATTATAATGTGAGGTACAAGGGCTAGAAATGGCTCAACAGTTAAGACCACTGGCTGCTCTTCTAGAGGACCTAGGTTTGAGTCTCAGCTCTCTCCAGATAGCTTACAACCATCAGTTAACTCCAGTCTCATGGGAGCAGGTGTTTGTTTATGCCTGATCCTGTCTTAGTGCCAGTATTAAAGGCATGTACCACCACACTTGGCAGATTTTTCCAACACACAAAATTCAGGTATGTCTTCAGATATTTCTAGATTTAACTAAAAGGCTGCAATTTTCTTGCTTCCTTTCCTTCCCCCTTTCTTTTCTTCTCTTTTTGATTTTATGACACGAATTTTTGCTATGTAGCCCTGAATGACTCAGTCCTTGCTGTTTAGCCCAGGCTACCCTCAAATTGCCAACAATCCCCCTGCCTTCATCTATCAATGCTGAGATTATAAGCACATGCCACCACAACAGATTTTACATCAAAATTCTTTATTGTTCTTGTTTGTTTTTGAGACAGGGTTTCTCTGTGTAGCTTTGACTGTCATGGAATTCACTGTTGACCAGGCTGGCCTCGAATTCACAGAAATCTGCCTCTCCAGAGTGCTGGGATTAAAGGAGTGCACCATGACCACCTGGTACATCAAAATTCTTAACACATTGGTTGAATATAAATACACCTCAAATGTAGCATGAATCTTCATCAGCTGCTTGAACGGAAACAGAATAAATGAATTATGAGCCTTCCCTTTCTTTTCTGACTCAGTAAGTCTGGCTCCAGCTACACTCTTGAGGTCCTTGGTAGGATTCAGTTCCTTACAGGTTATTGGGCAGAGGGTCTCAGGTCTTCACTAGTTGCTGGGTCAGAAGCTGCCCTCAGTCTCCGAGTCTGAAATTTTGCCTAGCAAGATTCCAGATGGTGCACTGCTGTAGGTCTGGACCACACTTCATGATTCACTAGCTAAGATGGAGCTAAGTGTACAGCTCTGTGGGTATATTTATTATCTTCTGTGGCTGCTTTGTAAAGCTTCACAAATAACTGAACATCTGGGCACTATCTGTCCCATAAATGTTTAACCACCATCTTTAACATACTAAGCAACAGTTTTCTATCGTCACAAATGCTTGTTTATGGTATAATTTCTACTGTGCTCAACAGAAATTATTTAATAAAATCACTGCCTACAGGCGGCTTCTAGGTATTTTCACTTAATAAACCACTGCATTTCATGGATGCATCACTTAATCCTGTCTGTATTAAAACACAGACATTAGAATGCCAAGCCAGTCTTCGGAGTGCTTTGCAGCACTGGTTGTACCTCTTACAGTGGTTTATTTTTAAATGGTATCTTAAATTGTAGTCTTTCAGCAGCCACATTTTATTTACATACATGGGAAAATCGATCAGTTTCACACACACACACACACACACAAATCAGTTTTCTTATTTTAAGTATATGATCTTCTTTTTGGGCTTTTCGGTTTATTGAGACATGGTGTCACGCCATACCCCAGGTTGGCCTCGAATTCACAGCAATCTTCTTTTTCAATGTCCCAAGTGGTGGGAGTGCAGATCTAAGCTACCATGCCCAGTTCTTATTTAATTTTGTAATTCTGAAGACAGAACCAAGGGCTTTGCACAAGCTAAAAAAAATACTATACCATGGAGATATATCAACATATCATAAGTATGTGACTCTTCTTGCATAATCTTTTTTTACTTTACATTGATATGAGTATACTATTTCAGTCATCAACACTATTATTTTAAAAGTATAAACACAACAACTAATAATGGAATTATCCATTTCCATGTGACAAATTAACCCCAAAACTCAGTGGCTTCAAATAACATTTATTATTTCAATAGCATCTACATTGTCAGGCTACAATCAAGTCACCAAAGATTTATGGGAAGTATCCACTTCTAAGACCACACCCAAAGTGTTGGCAAGATCCAGCTTCTTGTAGACTGTTGGGCTGAAGGCTGCTGTTCCTCACTTGGTGATGCTGCAGGCTGCCCCATGTTTGTTATCATGTGAGCCTCACCACAGGGCACACATGCTCACATGGCAGCTTGCTTCAAAGTAATCAAACAATGAGGGGAGGAGGCAGGGAGGAAGGAGAAGGAGAAGATGGGGGTCATAGCATTTTATAATCAAATTTTGTTATGGCTTGGAAACATTTCAAGGCTTTGTTGTAGTCTGCTCATTAGAAACAAGTAACTAGATCCAGCCAACATCAGAAGTGGGAAGAGATGCGTAGTTATAAAGTTATAAATATCAGAAGGTGATCACCGAGAGTCAAAAGACATTTCGTTAATGATGAGTAGCAAGCCCTTTGTATCACTATATCATAGAGTGATAGAGATGCAAATAAATGAATGCTTTGTAGCCAACCAAAAGGATACTGCTTCAACCTGTGAGTCACGACCCCTTTGAGGGTCACATATCAGATATTTGCATTATGAGTCATAACAGTAGTAAAATTACCATTATCAAGTAGAACAAAATAATTTCATGGTTGGGGGTCACCACACTGTGAGGACCTGTATTAAAGGGTCACAGCATTAGGAAGGTTGAAAACCACTGTACTAGAAAGTCTGATATGTTGACAATAGTTGGAATGTCTAACTTTTTTGAGCAACGTTTCATAATTGTTAGATGTTGATGACAAATTCCAATTTCTTGAAAAACTAATGTGTTCATATAAATGTTGATACAAAATCAGAATCATTCAAGTAGATTCCTTACTATTTAGTCCAAACACATTACTTGACTTCAAACCCTAAGGAACACTTAACTTGATCAGAGAAAACAATGTTCATTTTCCCCCTGCCCCTCCAAAAAGTAAGACTTCATAACAGTAATTTGCTACTGTGAATCATAATGTAAATATGATGATAGTCAAACAAAGGTATGGATAATGCAAAACTATATGCACAGGTGACCTATGACCAGGAGCAAGCTCTGCCTTAGCCTTTGTTATAGGCTTTAGGTATCTGGTATGCATGTCTTGGTTCTGCCACTTCTGTTGACCATGGCCCTAGATTTATGCCAAGGGCCAGAAAAATGTGTCCTTAGGAATCATACTGTTTGGGGGTTCTGTTTTTGTTTTTGTACTATCAACTAGACTAAGACCCCACAGAATATCGGTGGAATTAATGAATTCCACTATTCACACTATTCAGCACAAGTTATCTGGAACAAAGCAGGAACTCAGAAATGCTAACTGAACAGAAAAAAAAATAGAATCCTAGAAAGAGAATATGATGCTAGAGAATGAGTAACAGTCATATCATAAAAACCATGCATACCAAGCCATACTAAAATTAAAGCCTAAGATTGTGAGATAGCTCAGCAGGAAAAATTACTTCCCATGCAAGGCTGGTAGCCTCTGTTTCATTCCTGGATCCCATGGTGGGAGGACAGAACAATTCCCAAAAGTTGTCCTCTGACCTCCATATGCAAGCCATGAAACATGAGTACCCCACCATACATACACAATAGCTTATAATCACAACCAGCCAGGGAGGTGGTGCACATCTTTAATCCCAGCATTCAGCACGTGGATCTCTGTGAGCTCAAGGCCAGTCTGGTCTACAGAGTGAGTTCCAGGACAACCAGGGCTACATAGTAAAACCTGTCTCAAAAAACAAACCAAAAAAAAAAAAAATAACCAAAATAAGAAAAATATACTACTCATAATAAAATCTAAGTATGAAGTGATATATGTTCCATCAACTTGGCATACAAGTTATTTTGCTTAAAGTAACAGTGGATGGTATTTATATGTACCTTATGATGACCTAGTACTTTATTGTATTAAATAGTTAAACACTCAAAGTCTGTGGTATGTTTTTTATTGCTATTCTCATCTTCCAGACATGGCAAGTAGAAAAAAGAACAAATAGTGTGGTTCAAAAATCAATGCTGCTAGACAATATTTTACATAAACTAAATATAAGAAAATTATTCTAAAGTAAGTAAAACAAAGCCATAAAATTTAATGATACTTTTGAGATAAAGACTTGGATGTCAGCTGGGCAGTGGTGGCGCATGCCTTTAATCTCAGCACTTGGGAGGCAGAGGCAGGTGGATTTCTGAGTTCGAGGCCAGCCTGGTCTACAGAGTGAGTTCCAGGACAGCCAGGGCTACACAGAGAAACCCTGTCTCGAAACCCCCCCCCCAAAAAAAGACTTGGATGTCAAGAAGGTCCACGTCTTAGCCCATTCATGTTATAGCAGTACAATGAGGCCAATAACTATGCCGAGACCATTTTTATCTTATCTATAAATATGAGGATTCTGAGGACTAAATGATCTATTTAAATGATCTATATGTATGGTACCTGGCTCGTGTAATAGCTATTGTTATTTTTATCAAATAAGATTATATACTATAAATACATTGCTATATATAGCAAACAAAACTTCAGTGTCACGAACAAGAATTTGGTAATACAGTTTGGAATCTGAGTTAATTAACCTAGAATTAACACATAACACCAGTTCTAAATTCTTATATATAGTATGTTAAGTTCTAAAACAAATTCCTGCTCTCTTAGAGCCAATTTAAGAGAATTCAGCACTCAGGAGGCAGAGGCAGGCAGATCTCTGTGAGTTCAGGGCCACCATGGCCTACATAGTAAGTTCCAGGACAGCCAGGGCTACATAAAGAGACCTTTTCTCAAAAAGAGAATTATAAGTTGACACATAAATACTAATAAAACAGAAAAACTATGAGAGAAGAACACAAGTACTCAGGTAGTATATGATAAGGTATCATTCACCTTAGCTGGATGAGAGAGTTCATAAGGACTTTTTTTAGATATTTTTATTTTTTAAATATGGGTATTTTGCCTGCATATATGTGTATGCCAGGTATATGCCTGGTGCCCTCACAGGCCAGAAGAGTGTAGGGGGTGGTTCTGATGCTAAAGTCCTATTCCCCAATTGGTTCTTGATTCATCAGTAAAGATGCTGGCAGCCAATGAGCTGTGTGGAATAGGCGGGACTTCTGGTCCCCGCAGGCAAGCTTGCAGATGCAGGGGAGGGCCCTTCAGAGAGAGAAAAGGTGACCAGGCATGTGAGACCTCAGGTGGAATGCCCATCGGCCTTTTCCCCAGGCAGGAAGCTAGAAACTGAAGCTGAGGACAGTTTTGGGTTGCTGAACAAGGAGAAGGTAACTGAACAACTAAAGTTGAGGGCAGATTTAGGATATGGAGCCAAGAGTACTGGGAAGGGCACACTAGCCGCGGGAGATTAGAAGCACCCAGCAATTGAGCCATAAGGCAGGTTGAAAATTCAGTTAGTGTGTGTGTGTGTGTGTGTGTGTGTGTGTGTGTGTGTGTGCGCGCGCGCGCGCGCGTATGTGTGTGTGTTTTATCCACGGACTTGAGGGAACCTAGGAAGGGCTGGTAGTACAGTCCGCCTGGAGTGGGGTAGCAAAAACTCCATGCTACAGAAGAGTGCATCAGAACCCCTGAAATTGGAGTTATAAGTGGTTGCAAGCTGCCATGGGTGCTGTGTCCTCTGGACAAGCAGCCAAATTGCTGAGCCACCTCTCTAGCACTTGATATTGACAACAGTCAAACAAGAATTATTTTATGCTATAGTTAAGGGAACTCAGAAATGTACAGAGCTGAGACCATGCATGAAGGGACATGCCTATAATCCTAGCAATCAAGATGCTGTGGCAGGAGAATCACAAGTTTGAGACCAGCCTAGCTACTAGTGACTGTCTCCTAGTGACTGGCTTACTAGTCTTTTTTCTTCTCCAAAGAAATTCTGGCGGAAAAGACTGCAGATTAGACAGTTTTCATGTGACACTCTAAATGAGAATTGGGGTAACAAAGAATAGGCTATCCCAATGACAGAAAGATTGGAAGGCTATCATAAATCACACAGAGGTGATAGTAAGAGTTCTGGAACAGATAGGGGCTAAGAAGTGGGAAGGAGTATACAGGACATGACTCAAGCTCTAGATCCAAAGCCAGGGGAGAGGAATTAGAAGTCTCATCCAAGGGTGAGCCAGGTATCCCAGGAGAAAAAGAAACTGGCAATCAGGCCACAGTGTAAGACCACTGTTATCATAAGCCTCAAATCCAGGTGGAGAATTTGGTATGGTTGTGACTTGTCCTGTGGGAGGAAAAAATCCACTCTGTCACCAACTGCAAAGGCCAGTGTAGGTGCCATCTTGAACGAGAACCTATTGGGAGACTAAGCTAGTCTAGAAGCCTGAACACAAATAGTTACAATAGGAGACAGTACAGGCAGGGGTGGGGGGTACAACTAAGAGGGGCAAGCTAGGTTGTTTGGGTGACTGGAGGCTTATGGGATGAAAGGCACACTGTATGTTGGCCTTGCCCTCTGTGGAAAGACACAAACCAGATCATCTGAGAAAAACAGCACAGAGAACGCCTACATCAGTAGACTGTTGAGCTTCTAGGGACAACTCTGTTTCCTGGTTTGCTGCTGGTGACACTGAGAAGACGTCAGAAGGTCAGGTCCACCTCCACTCTAGATCTCAGCACTCTCGGTAGCTTCCCCAACTCTACAGAATACTCAAAAGAGATCTCTTGACTTGAATGTTAGCCAGCCAAGAGTATAGAGATGGGCAAGTCTCTGGAGCAAGTGAGAACCTGCTGTAAAGCTGAGTGTGGCCAGCAGAGGTTCCAGAAGGAAGGCTCGGTTGAACATCAAAATCTTCATCTGTCCAGAATCACTAGCATCCTGAAGGTAAAAGATTCCCAGTTGACCACATCCTCCAATGGGCACATTCTAATACCACTAACTGTCCATGGACTCAGAAACACATCACTCCCATATATTTTCATCTTAAAAACACGTTTTTCATTTTTTGCCTGTATTCCCCCCTATCTCCTTTTACATGATTAGTATTACTTTATTTCATTTTTAAATATTTTTATTTCTAGTATCAATTTTCCTCATTTTATAAGATTTAGCTGCTTGCTCTTTCTCTCTACCTCATATTCTTCTACCTCACTTCTCCTTTATTGTGTTTAACCTTGCTTTGTTTTTTGAGTGTCCTATTCCTTATCCAATACTAGGATTTTTTTTATTTAGTATATGAGTACACTGTTGCTGCCTTCAGACACACCAGAAGAGGGCATCAGGTCCCATCACAGATGGATGTGAGCCACCATGTGGTTGCTGGGAATTGATCTCAGGACTCTGAACCATCTTTATTAATTTTTAACTTCATACCAAACTGTACATTATTTCTGGACTTTTGTTCTATGGTCACTGCTTGTATATAAGATGGCTTTAATCAACCTTAAGTTTATTTTTAATTAATTGATTTATTATTAGTGTGTGTAGGGTCTGTGTGTGTTTGTGTGCACACGCATTCTATGATATGTGTGGAAGTCAGAGGACAGCCTGTGGCAGTACTAGAGTTGGTTCTCTCCTTCCACCATGTGGGTCTGGGATTGAGCTCAGGTTGTCACGCTCACCAGCGTGGAGGTGTATTTTTAAATCTGATTTTGCCTGGCATTGCTTTTCTCCTTTCTGAGTGGTACTGAAGACAAAGCATGCAAGGAACAACTGCTCCTTAAAAAGGTACCCAAATAAAACCATTAAGCCACTGGGCGGTGGTGGCACACAACTTTAGTCCCAGCACTCTGGAGGCAGAGGCAGGCAAATCTCTGTAAATTCAAGGCCAGTCTGGTCTACAGAGAGAGTTCCAGGACAACCAGGGGTACACAGAAAAACCCTGTGTCATGAAGCAAGTCTTTAACAAATACAAAAGAATCAAGATAATCTGTTATATCTTATCATATCATAGTGTAACAAACCTAGAAACTGACAGCAAAAGAAACAACAGAAATTATACAAATGCATGGAGATTAAACAGCATATTTTTTTTTAGTTTGTATATTGGGGGTCTTGTTATCCTGGCTATCCTTGACTATCCTGGCATGTGCTATATACCCAGGCAGGCCTCAACTTCAGGAGAACCCTCTAAGTCCAACCTCTCAACTGTTGCAATTACAGACATCTAATACCTGGCTTAACAACACACAGTTAACAGTTTTGGATGATAACTGGATCATAGAAGAAATCAGCAAGGAAATATTTTTTAAACCCTAGAATCAAATAAAAATTAAATATAACCTTGAGAACATACCAAAGGCATCTCTGACCTCTACATGTACACTATGGCACATATGCATCCACATACATAATAAATAATCATATAAATGTATCCATGTTAAAAATAAAAAGCTAAATTAAACTCCTAAATCATGTATATGACACATCAAAATTAAATGGAGAAGATGTAAATAATCTTAACAGAGCTATAAAAAGCAACAAAACTGAAGCAGTAACAAAGAGTCTCCTATCCTAAAACACCAAGACTGGACAGGGTTACAGACCAATTCTATCAGACTTTTTTTTAAAAATTTATTTATTAATTATGTACATAGTATTCTGCCTGCATATATGCCTATATGCTGGAAGAGGGCACCAGACCTCATTATAGAAGGTTGTGATCGCAGGGAATTGATCTCAGGACCTCTGGAGGAACAGTCAGTACTCTCACCCTCTAAGCCATCTCTCCAGACCCTCTGCCAGACTTTTAAGAAAAAAATTACCACCGAAGATCTCCAAACTAAAATTTAAAGGATCAGTAAGAAATTCATTCTATGAAGGCAGTATTTCTGATGTCAAAACCATTTAAAGACACAACCAAAAAAGAAACTATAGACCCAAGTCTTTCATGAACATAGATGCAAAATATTTTCTTCTTCTTTTTGTTTTGTTTTGTCTGTTTGTTTTGTTTCTCCAGACAGAGGTCCAACCAACAGCTGTGGTTGTCCTGAAACTTGCTATGTAGGCCAGGCTGGTCTCAAACTCACAGAGATCCGCCTGCCTCTGCTGGGATTAAAGTCATGTACCACACCACCAATGCAAAATTTTTCAACAAAATACTTGCAGTCTGAATTCAACAACACATTAAAAAGATACCACTGAAAGCTGAGCATAGTGGTACACACCTTTAATCCCAACACTTGGGAGGCAGAGGCAGGTGGATCTCTTGAGTTTGAGGCCAGTCTGGTCTACATAGTGAGTTCTAGGACAACCAGGGCTACACATTAAGACCCTGTCTTCACCCCCACATCTCCCACCAAAATAAACAAAAAAGATATCACATGTCAACTTGGTTTCATTCCAGGGATGCAAGAATGGTATAACATATACAAATCGATAAATATAATATAGCACATAAACAGACTCAAGTATAGAAGGCAGATGGTCATCACAGAGATAGAGAAAAGGCAACATCATTTCATGATAAAAACTAGAAGGTACTAAAGCTCCATACAAAACTGCCAAGATGTGCTTGTTAAGACAAGAGCCTGATATGGCTATCCTCTGAGAGGCTCCCAGGGACTAAACCATCAACCAAAAAGTATACATGGGCTGGTCCGTGGCTCCCACTACATATGTAGCAGAGGACTGCCTTATCTGGCATCAATGGGAGGGGAGGTACTTGATATTCCAGAGAAGGGGGATACTAGAGCAGTGAGGCAAAGAGGAGACAAATAATTTTAAAAATTAAAAAAATCTACACCAAAATTATAACAAATGGGAAATTTTTAAAGTATTCGTTTAAGATCAGGAACTAGACAATGGTGTTCCCACTATCTCTGCCCTTATCCAGAACATTTCAAGTCTTAGCCATAGCAATAAGACAAAAGAAAAAAGTATGAAAGGAAGAAATCAAATTATCCCTACTTGCAAACATTAAAGACATCACCATAAAACTCTTAGATATAATAAGCTTTCACTAAAGCAGGAAGATACAAAAATCAACATGCAAGAATCAGTACTGTTTCTGTGTATTAATGAACATTTGGAGAAAGAACTCCAGAAAAAAATAGAAATAAAAAATCTTATTCTCATTAGCCCTTAAAAACACCTAGGGGAAAAAAAATATAACCAAGGAGGTGAAAGATCTCTTTAATAAGAAGTTTAGAATGCCGAAGATATTGAAGCCACTAGAAGATGGACAGACCACTCATGCTCATGGACTGACAGCATCAAGGCTATGACAACTGGGCCTACAAAATGACTCACATGGTAGCATGTGCCACCAAGCTGTGGACTAGAATGTCCTGTCCTGCTGAGTTTGCAGACTTCAGTTCCATCCCTATGATCTAAATAATGGAAATCGACAACTGACTCCTACAATTTGTTCTCAGGCCTACACACACACACACACACACACACACAGTATAAAAACTATTTTTTACAATTAAAGTAAGGTCAGCAAAATGGCTTAGCTTGATGACTTGTGTTTGATCCCTAGGATACACGTAGGAGAGAACTGATTCCCATAAGTTGTTCTCTGACCTCCACACACATGCCATGGCACATATACACCCACCCACATAGAAACACATGAAAGTAAACAAATGGGGCGTGTGTGTGTGTGTGTGTGTGTATGAAATGTGAAATGGCCTAATTATGAAAGCATTCTACAGATCTGATTTAATATAGTCCCTACAAAAATTCCAAAGACATCCTTCATAGATATAGAAAGAAATTCTAAAATGAATATAGACCCATGAACACCAGGAATAATCAAAGCAATCCCGGTCAGTAAGAGTAATGCTGGAAGTATCACGCTACCTGACTTCATGTCATATTACAGAGACAATATATAGCATAGTTTGGGCACAAAAACAGATACACAGACTAGTGAAATGGGATAAAACTCATGCAGCTTGATCCTTAACAAGATACTAGAAACATTCATCAAAAGAAAATGGTGGAAAAGCTGCATAGCCACAGATAGAAGAATGAAACTAGATCCCCATCCTTGACGCTGTACAAAAATTAGCTCAAAATAATGAAAGAACTCAAGACCCAATACTCTAAAACTGCTATGGGGGAACACAGAGGGAAAACACTCCAGGAGATAAGTGTATGCAAGGGCTTTCTCAAAGGCTCCAATATTTATGAAGGGATTGAAAGTGCTGCCAACTGACATTGCACAGAATTAACATTTCTGAACAAGAAGGGACAACAGAGTGAAGAGTCAGCCTGCAGAATAGATGATCTTTGCAGTCATACATCGGTTAGGGGATTAATACCAAGAATATATTATAAAAGTAAAAAAATAAAAATTAACTCCTTCCCCCAATTATCTAACCCATAAGCAATTGGCAATTGACTAGATAATTCTAAAAATTACAAACAGCCAATAAATGTTTGGAAAATGCTCATCATCCTTAGCTGTCATGAAAACCACAGAGATCGCATCACACTCTATTCAGAATGGCTATCACAAACAAAACAAATAATAAAGGATATGGGTAAGGATGCAAAACTGGGCATGGTGGCACATGCCCTTAACCCCAGCACTTTAATGCCTCAGTAAGGGGATCTCTATGAGTTCAGTCATCCTCGTCTATAATACATACTGAGTTACAAGCCAGCAAAGGCTACATAGTGAGACCTGTCTTAAACACAAAACTAATGTAACCTTGACCACCACTTGGTAGAAATATATATGGTTTGGGCATGGTGGTACATGCTTTTAATTCCAGCACCATGGAGGTGGGTAAGGATGCAGTGGGGAGGGGAAGGAGCCTAGGATGGGCATGTAGCTCAGCTGGTAGAGCACTTGGCTAGCATACACAAGGCCTTCAATTTGATCTCCAGCACCAAATAAACCAAGTTTGGTGGTGCACACACTTGGATTTACAGTACTGGGGAGGCAGAATTGGTTGAGTTTAGGTCAGGCAAATCTATATAGCAAGATCCTGTCTTTAAAAAAAAGTTAGGGAGAGGGAGTTCAAGGATATCCTTGGTTATGTAAGAGTATGAGGCCAGCCTGAGCTACCACACACACACACACACACACACACACACACAGAGTGAATTATTGTATACTTCTAGCAAGAATGTAAATTAGCCCAGTCAGTATTGAAATCAATATGGAGGTTCATCAACTATACTAAAAGTATCCCACTACTGGGCATACATTCCTAAATAATCTAAGTCAGCATACGACAGACACTTGTACATCCATGTTTATTGAAACAGTATTAAAGAAGCCAAGATATGCTGTGATCCTAAATGTTCATCAACAATGAATGGATAACAAACATGGTAGGTGAGTGTGTGTGTGTGTGTGTGTGTGTGTGTGTGTGTGGTGCATACACGCATGAGCATACAGTGTAGTTTTACTCAAGAGACAAGAACAAAATTATGTCACTTTCAGGAAAATGCATGCAACACAAGATCATATTAAATGAAATAAGCCAGACTCAAAATACAAACATGTATTCTATCACACATTTTAATATATGAATGTCATAAACATAAAAATATTTACTATATTTAATATTATATTTGATATCTGTAGGTATGCGTGAGGCATGGAAGTAGAAAGGAAGATGTTTGAGGAGGAAGAGGACTAACGGGAAACAGGGAACAAAAGTAGGGAATGGACAGGAGAACAGAAAATCAAGTACCACACATTTTCTTGCATATGTAGGACCAAAATTTTTAAAATTTATGACATGAAAGCTGTATGTATGCATGTATGTATTTGTACATAAAAATACAAATGACATGAAAACATATTATTTGGGAAGACGCAGAGCAACAGCAGGGGGGGAAAGAGGGTAATGATGCGGACAAATATGACGAAAGTACAATGGGTTTTACATAGGAACAGTCTATGAAACCCAGTACTGTGCATGCCAACTAAAAAAGTCATTCAGGGCCATCAAGAGCGCGCAGATGGTAAAGGTCTAACAGCCTGAGTTCCACTTCCAGAACCCACAAGTTGTCCTCTGACATCCCCACATAAACCATGGGACACTTGTGCCCATACATACACATATAAATAAATGTAGGAAAATGTTGTAGTGGTTTTTAAAGTGACAACAGAAGGTGAGGGAGAGGGCTTAGCAGGTTAGTGCACTTGCCAAGTCCTCTGACCTGAATTCAATCCCCAGGACACACATGGTAGATGAGAACTGATTTATCCTGACCTCTACATTCAGAGTGGTGCACATGCACCCATTTTATATGCACCCACATACATCCATAGCCCCCACCCCCACATAAAAATCCCTTTTAAGTAGCAACAGGTTAAGGAAGAAGAATAGTCTTTTTCAAGAATAATGGTGGAAAGGAGCTAAGGATAATGGCTTTAGAGAAATGAGTAACATTGCTTTATATTTTAAAGATTATTATGAGACCAGGGATATAGTTCAAGGAAAGTGTGCTCATCTACATGTGTGATTTTGGGTTTCACCCGTAGACACAGACACACACACACACACACACACACACACACACACACACACCTCAATTATTTTGCATAGAAAGGGATTGCTACTTCTGAATTCCTCAACATCATTATGTGACTCACTTGGCAATTAGCTAACACATTTGTCTTGTACTGGCAGGACTGTGGATTTCAGCACTGCTGGCACAAACACAATGTTCAACAATTCTTACTGTTTCTTTGCACTTAAGTCAAGAAAAGAACACAACCTTACACAAAAATGTTCAAGAAGAAGGAAAGGTCATAGGATCCTTCAGAAGGACTAAGCAATAGAGATCTAAAAGCAATGGTTTTTATCTCTCACTTACCAGAGGCCACTCTGCCTCCAAAGAAAATTACTGGACCTGGGTTTTGGTTCAGTGATACAGTATGTACCTACCGTGAATAGGTACTAATCCACAGCACCAAAATATTTTTAAATAACTTCTTGGTTTCTGTTTGTTCAGTTGGTTTGGTTGGGTTTGGCTTTGATCCTGGGGAGTAAACTTAATCTTCCTTGTTCAACACTGAGCTGTATCCCCAACCGCCATTTTACCCCTTTGCCCTTCAGTTCGTTAACTGTAAAATGGGGGGGGGGGGAGATAACGTGCATCTTGCAAATCTGTGAGGATTAAACAAGACACTGAGTTTAAAATGCATTTTATACCCAACTTGGTGCCCAAGAAGTAGCAAATAGTGATTATTACTCTTATGATCATGTCCCGTCTAGAAGAGCCTTGGACTTTTCAGGAGACACATCAGCCATTTCCTTCCTGAAGGAGGAGAGCACAAAATGACACCTGCACCTGGTCAGATGTTACAGTCTGGTTAGTCATGTACCACCAATGATTTCTGACGCAACCAAGTTGTCTTTGTTTTCATCCATCCATTCAGCCTCCTTTGAAACCGTAAAGCTGGGAAGCAGTGCCCTTTATGTGCTGGTTATCTTTTTGCACTATTACAATAGCTATTCAATAAAGTTTCTATTCCCCTGCATCACACCACATTATCTCTCCAGTCACAGTTTAAAACTACTTTAAGTTGCTCTGTTTCTGAGACCCTTTGGAGAACAATGGGTCAGGAACTTGAGGGGTAGGAAAATGTCTTGCTACTGGTGGTTTTCACGTACAAAAGTGTACTGAGCAAATACCTATAACAAATGAAATTACAAAATCATGTCAAAACTAGACATCAAACATTTTATGAAGTCCAAACTTGCCTAAAGCTAAACAGACAGCACAGTACTTTATCAAGTATTTAATCCTGGCACTTCTATATTCTCTATTAAAAATGAAAATGAGCCTAGAAATAATGGCTCATCTTGCCTTCTTAACTATAAAGAACAAAACCAAGGGACAATGGAGATCCAGTTTTTGTTCTGATGCTCTATTATTCAAACAAAAGAAATGCTATGCATGCAAATCACCCATGTGAAAAATTGCCACCTTCAAGACAGACCGCAGCTCTGAAAAAGCAAGGAACAGTTATTGACCCAATACCCTTGTATGCCTGTGCCACAATCCAAGACATTCTTCATTACTCCAACAACAAAAGTCACTGGTCACAGCCGAGAGAACTCACTGAGAATATCAATAGTATTTATATATTTCTGGAGTCAGTTTTAAGTCACAGTTTACTTTTTTGCCTTATTTTGTGTGTGTGCTCACACAATCCAGAATAGAGTGTCAGCTCTCCACAGCTGGAGTTACAGATAGTTGTTGGGAAGTGAACTCAGCTTCTCTGTTCTTCACTTTTATTTTCTGAGACAGGTCTCAGTATGGAGTTCAGAACTGCCTCGGGCTCCATAAATACTGGGACAAGGTGTGTGTGCCATCAAGCTGACCTCAAACTCCAAGACTTAAGTCATCTTTCTGCCTCAGCTTCCTGAACAGGTGGAATTTCACAGGCATACAGGAATGCCCATGACCACTGTTGAGATTTTTTTAAAAAATGAGACTACACGGGGATGGTGAGCTCTTGTGATCTCAGCACTTGAGAGATGGGAGGCAGGAGAATGAGGAAGAATTTAAGGTCAGCCTTGGCTATATATCAAATTCAAGGGTAGCCTGGACATGAGAACTTGCCTCAAAAAAACCTGTGCTAAATATGACAAAATATATTTGCAGTTGGTTCTCAAATTTCTTGACTGGTGGAGAAAATGAATCAAACACAAACCTACAGTGTTCCTCTCTCCTGCCAACCAGCAATCAAAACCTATTCAGAAAAAAATATTTGTAAATATGCCATAAACAGTAACCTACTCAGAGCACACAAACAGGCTGCTTTAGGTCCCCATGACCTTACCTACTATGTAGTATTCTCATACCTCTTTGTGGCCAATCTGTAAAGGCGCTCTAGAATTTTACTCCCTAAGAAATTACCACACCCCCTGTAAAACAGCTACATTTTTCATCATGAGCAATTTTTGCACAGAGTATCTGGAATTTTGTTTTCAGTCTTTACTAAATCCTGACCTACTGGAGAGCCCTTACTTATGAATTTTCTGCAAGCAGCCCAGTACTTACCCTACAGCAAACACTCAGTAAAGGAATAACACAAATGAATAAACCAAACCTGTTTTTATTCAGGTGCCAATGAGGTATTTCTTCCAGGGTGGAAATAATCTGAACACAGCTGTCAGGAGCACGAGCTGTGGAGTCAGACTGAATGGATATCAAGCCCAGAATCTCAGCTCTATCATTTATTACTACATCATCTCTGGGCAATTGTGTTAAGCTCCTGGGTCTGAGTTTCCCCACTCGGAAAACAGGGGTTATATTGCTTCATGAGTTACTGTAAAGATCCAACGGGAATTTTAAAGCACTTAAGGGCTGCAGATGTAAAAACGATTAGTACCGCCCTTCCCAGCACCACCCTCAGCCGCCTCAAAAAAAGAAATGAAAAACCCTGCCCCACTAACATAGTCATCACTAGTGCCAACAGTCAAGCTGCTAGTAATAGCAGGATAAAAAATAACGGGGTTAAAAAAAAAAAATAAGGCCTTAAAGCCTGGGTGGTGCCATTCAAAACAACTTGGAAGGAAAGACTCAGTGAATCTGCTTTAAAATGTTCAGTCAGGAGAACAGGCAAGTGAGGTTTTGTTACAGTTATATTTTAAGTTAGCTCATGATTAGATTTCTTGCATGCATGGTGTCAGAAGATTGAAGCAAGGGCCTCCTGGTTAGTAAGGACACTCTACCACTGAGCTATGCCCCCAGTCCATTACTGGCTTGTCAAATTAAAAAAGCTATAATCTATCCAGCCAAGGCACAGATCTGATGCTGGACCCTGTATGTCTAGCATAGTAGGATTCTAGTCACATTCTGTAACCATCACAAACTTCGCTATGTAGCAAATCTCTCCGTCTCTGTTCCTTCCTTACTCTACCAGCTGCCACCTGTTTTGTTTCAGAATTCCCAAATCCCCAATCCTGAGAGGACATTCCCCAAAACTCTGGTTAGAAAATGGGTTTGCAGTTTCTTCCCACCTAACCCCGTAGCTCTTTCGCGCTTTTCTTTTCCTTCTTCCTGCCCACCTCCTTACTTCTCAAGCCTTGCTATTCTCTACACGTAGGAACTTGAAACCTAAGAGTATGGGAAAGCAACAGCCGAATAGCAGTGGTGCCAAGACCCGGGGATGCTGCCAAGCTTTTCCCCAGGCTCCATATGCAGTGGCCCAACTACTCAGAGGCTGGCCTTAGATTTAAACCCTTGGAGCCTCATGAACTTGGTATTTCTTTTTGCCTCTGCCCAATTTCTTCAACCTCTTTAATTAAACAACCTCCCCCGAAACCCGGGAACCATTCAAATCTAGCCCGTTCTCGAAGTCTTAGGTAAGACTTTTTCAGGAAGTTTCCCCGGGCTATTTTAGCCCACAGATTATCACCCCACCCACCTACCCAAACAGGTACTGTACTTCCTGACCAGAAAACAGAATCACCATGCATATTTACACTATTAAGTAAATGTTGCGCATTTGATCTTCCAAGGCCAAGAATGGCGTCTTGGGGCTTTTGAAAGCTCCCCCTCCCCCACTCCCCACCCCTTCTTTGAAACCCCCTACAGAGCACGTTCATCTTCCTGAATAGTGACTCAATCAGTGAATTGTTTGGGTTAAGGCGTGCCAAGATAAAAGCATGTAGAGATGAAAAAGACTCAATGCATGGGTAAAAAAGAAGTACTAGGTGTCAAATGGGGGAAAATATAGAACCAAGGTGTTCGACTAACATGTTTTATTTGCCATGGGGTTAAAAACAGTGATAGGGGAGGGAATGTCAACTGGAAAATGAAGAGGGAAAAAAACCCATATTTCAGTTTGAGGGGGATGATAGCAAGAGAAACATGAAGCCCCGAAGAAATTTTGAGTCAATTCTGCTAGAACCAACAGGTAGGCCAATTGCGTAAGTAAAAGGGGTTACGGAGATGGCATGGACAGAGATACAATCATGTAGGAAAGGGAACTGGTAGGCCTTATGACGGGGTGTACACAAGTGAATAAAATGGTCGCCAGTAAGTTAGCTGACTGAGTGGGTGGCAGGTAAGTCGGTGAATGGTTAGGTGTTTAGTCTGGAAGGAACAGGTGTGGGGCATTTCATTTAAAATCTAACCCCTCCCTCACCTTGACCCGGAAGCGGATGAGTGCTAGCCTCACGCAGTGGCTCAGACAGGCAGGTGGCAGGAACCAGGCCCGCGGTGGAGGGGTGCCCTTGTTGCCCACGTGTCCCACGATCAGTTGCGCAGTCTGCCGCTCCGCCTGGCACCGACGGCCCCACTCGGCCAGTCGGTCCTTCCCCAGGCCCCCAGGGAACATGACCACCAGCTCCAGGCCGTCTCCGCCCGGATAGGCACAAGCCTGGCACAGCGCTGACAAGTAGCCCAGCATGGCATTCCACTGGCCGCCACAAACCCAATCCGTCTGGTAGCCACCATAGAGCCGCGGCAGCGCAGAGCCCGCGTCTACCAATACCCGAGCCCCAGGCAGCGGAGGGGGCGGCGGCGGATGCAGCCCTGGCGGCGCTTGGCCATGGTGATGGAAATGGTGAGCTGGGTGATGGTGCCGAGTCGGCCCCGCGCCCCCGGAGTAAGCACCAAAGGCAGCGGGCGGGAGCGGCGGCGGCAGAGGAGCCGAGCCCCTGGTGATGCGTGGAGCCCCTGGCGCTAGGGCTGCTGGCGGCAGCTGGCGGTGCAGGTGCTGCTGCTGCTGCTGGCGCGAGACAGTGCGCGCGAGTTTGAGGAGGTCCACAGGCACCACAGCCCCGGGACAGCGCTTCTCCAGGAACTCTTGGAAGCCCTGGACGCCCATGCTTCCTCCGTGGGCAGAAGGAACTGCGGCTGCGCACGCGGGCTAGTCGGTGATCCCCGCGCGAAGCTGGAGGCGGGCGCGTGCGCACTCCGCGGGGGTTAGGGGCGGGGGGGGGCGAGGAGAGGGTTTGAGAACGGGAGGGGCAAGGGAACGTGGGCGGGGAGGGGAGGAGACCACAGACTGGGTGCGGGTGGAGAGCAGAGGTGAGGCTGACCAGACTCAGAAGAGGCTGGGAAGATAAAAGCGATGACAAGTCGTAGTCACTTCTCTTTTCCCGTCCCCCTCCGCTGCTCTTCTTCACCGCTTCAAAGGGGATGAAGCCTCTGCTTTCCACCTCCGGGAGCCATGTTGCTTCGTCTTCTCTGTGATACTTGCTTTCTAGCTGGGGGAGGGGTACAGGGGCGGGGCGGATTAGCATCCTGGGAGTTGTAGTCTTTTCCCGGATGGCCTCAGGATTCAGTGTTAGAACCAGAGGATCACCCCTGTCAGGCCTTGCTGTTCATAGTGTCAGAAGAAGTGGGGTGTGAAAATGTGTGTATCTGATTTGCACCAGAACTCCTAATATCCAACCGAGTCGCCTCAGGATATTGTACCACCATGCCCAGGGAAAGGAATGGAGGTGATGCATCATGGGAAAGGAAGTACTGTGAATTAATTTGGCTAAAGTGAGCTAAAGTTCCTTGAGGAGAAATTCCCCTTCCATTGAAAAGATGATATCCACAACTTTTAATGAATGGAAAAGAACTCATATGAAACATAACAACCACTACCATTTCTATATCAATCCACTTGGTTTTAGCTACTGTCATACTTTGAAGACTTGTCCCCCTTACGAATGGTAAAAGATTTACTTAAGACAATGAATGCATAGACAAAATGAAATTGACTGTAATTCGCCTCAGGACCTCTGGCCATGGAGATTAAATACCCGCTCAAATTCAACTACAACTTGGACCTTATTGGTACTCCGTAAATAAGCGATGCCATATGGTTAGGGGATTTGTTTTCCAACCTGGTAAATTTGCCCATGAGGGAGCAATTCAAAATAGCTGCAAAGGTTCTAATTTGATCACAGTCGTTTGAAAAGTACGTTTCAGCATGCTTCTCCAATGAAATCCATGTAGAGTCTGTCTTCTGTCACAATTTTAGGGCCCATTCCTTCAGCCAGAATACAGCAGAAAACAAGATCTGCAATGCAGAGTAGTTGTATCTGGCTTGGAATTTACAGAACATGAAAGTGTAGAACCCCAGGAATGACATCAGAATGGTCCATTAGGATGAAAATGCAAACAGGTTGCAAATTCTAGAAAATGATTTGTCATAAGATTAGTAGATCCACAATGGCAGGGATGGGAGACAACATGAAAAGAAAGGCAGTAGTCTGAAGGGATGAAAGATGGAGAGAATAGATGTTTTTAGTAAAATGTGCTTACTAGAGAGTTTGTCCAGCATCCCTTTCCTAAAAACTAGCCCTCTTGTTGTTAGCTTGATAAGGAAGCAAGATTGCCACAACTTTGAAATCAGTGTTTTCCAGGTCAGCCTGGGATAAGAAAGAAACAAAGCAAACAGTAAAGAAAACACTTAAACCCCAACAACAAAAATAATTGGATCATAAGCCACATATGAAACAGCCACAACTAAGATACATTTAGATGAAAACTCTTCTATTAATCTACCTTCAAAGCATCCTTTCTGGGCAGGTGAGGTGGCTCTCTGGTTAAATGCTTGCTTTGCAAATATGAGGACCTGGGTGCAATCCTCAGAGACCACATCAAAAAGCCAGGCTCGATGCAGTGCATTTGTAATCCCAGTGCTGGAGTAGAGCCAACTGGATTTCTGGGACCCTGTGGCCTTTAAGCAACCTAGTCTAACTGGTCAGTTCCTGGTCATTAAGAGTCCCTGTCTCAAAAACTGAGGTGGAAGACTCCTGAAAACTTATATTCAAATTCTGCCCTCTGACCTTCATGGGCATACATATGAATTCACACCAAGACACACATGTGCACCTGGGCACACATACAAAATGTCCTTTCTGTTATTTTCAGTTATGATACAAGCTGAGAAGTCTCAGCTGTACTCTTCTTCCCCATGTTAACGGTAACACCCTGCAAACTTGAGCTAAGTATGTCTAGAATTTGTATCTTTCCCTCTTAAATGATGATCTTATAAAACAGCATACTTGGGACTGGGCAAGGCCCATCCAATCCCAGCTTCTCAGTACATCTCTCTGTCATTTCTTCATTATCCGTTGCCCCGGTCAAAGCAATCCCAAAGCTGCTGGTTGAGACACTCATGGATTCCTTATCTGCTTTGAGTAATAAATCTTTCTCCACTCTTTCATGCCTTGGCTGTGCTTGTTTAGTCTTTTGCATTCACCAAGATGTGAGCTCATTACATTTGGTTACAAAGAGAATAATCAATCCAGAAATGAGGTGTGGCAAATTACAAGCCTAAAACATGTTGAACTGATACAGATGGGATCTTCTAAGATCCATTGATGGTAAGGAAGTTGACACATTTTGTAAGATATGCCAGTGACCCAGTTAATTATGGTTCCTGGGACTCAAAAGAAAAGCCCTGGAGCTGGGCATGAAGTTCAGTGGTAGAATCCTTACCCAGCTTCCATTCCTCAGCACCACAAACAAATAAAAACAAACTGAGCTTTGATTGCTTCAGGCAGAAATCCCTGGGCCCTGCTGACTTGCAGCAGAAGTGTCAGACCCACTTCAAGGATCTCACTGATTAGGAAACCGGCGCCAGCAAGTTATCTACACATGTATAAGGAGTAGTAGTAAAGCCTCATGCACCAACTTTGTCAAAAGTGATGGTTTCCTGTAAATGAATCCAACTAGATTTTAAGAAGCAGGCGAACATCCCCAAGGCAGATTGGGGGGGGGGGGGACAGTATTAAGCTCAGCTCAGCTTAATAGCTCCTGGATTTCTGATCCAGAGGATATTGAGCAGAATGGCAGAGAGAATGAGCCAAATACTTAGAGTGCTAAGAAAAAGAAGCTGCAACAGTAGAACATTTGCTTTGCATGTGCAAGACAAGGAGTTCCATCCCCAGCACGGGAAAAAAGGAAGAGAAAGGAGAACAACAACAAGATTTTTTACTACCTGTTATTAATACTTGCTACTGGGAGATCTCCCAACATGAAACCAATAGGCCTTCAATTGAAGATTTAGAAAAATTTCATCAGTAGAAAATCATGTGTAGTGAATCGGGAACATAATGGACCATCCAGAGTAGCAATTCTGGAGCAGCACAATACAGTACCTGTAAAGTCTTCTGAACAGGATCATTTCTAGCCTCACCCTGTATTTTAAACATTGGAAACACTGAGTGTATGACCAGAAATTAATGATTTTAATAGTGTTGAAGATAAAGCCAGATATATGTTAAAGTACTATAAACAGTGTATTCACTAACTACTGATGGTAAGGAGGAAAGATGAGCCTTGTTCTCACTTGCACAGACATGAGTGGGAGAATGGGGAAATATGAGAGGAAACAGGGTGTAACAGAATAGCATCAAGGTAATAAAAAATAATTACAGAGGACTGATCAATATAAATGTGATTAGGCCAAATGTGCACGCTAGCTGACAACTAGATTTCTATCCAATCAACACAGAGACAGAGAGATAGAGGCCCTATTGTTCCTGGCAATTAGGTTTCCAAAGAATGTCTTACAGGTCCTTTGGAAAGACATTCTGAGTTGGAGGAAAGATACATATGTCTCTAAGGAACAGAAAGATTGGCAAGTCTAAGCCCCCTTTAGTCAATGCTCTACAGTGGAGCAGTTATGGGGTACAATGAACTGAATTATTTTGATAGCCCCATTTTTCTTGAATGGCACGCTGCATTCTCCTGGTGATTTGACCTTATGATGCTCACAGCCTTGTTAAGTAGGTCAAATCTCCTAATGCAGGGGTATGAAAGGAGTGTAATGGTGCATTTTGCAGACTCCTCTAGCCATCTGAGAAATTTGAACACATTTTCAAATCTAAGAAGCTCACTTTGAGCATAACCTCAGCCTAAGTACAGACTGGTTAAGCAAGGAAATAACATTAAAATAACAACAACAACAACAACAACAACAACAATAATAGGACTGCCATGACTTTATTTCCATTATCCCCATCCAGGTGAATGGGGTAGATACATCCTCAGATCTAGTGGTGGATCAATGTGTGACTTCTTCTTCCCCAAAAGGGAATTTTGATGGTGTTTATTTGTAAACTGTTACATATTAATCTGTTGGTGGAAGGTACATTTATCAGTGATTTATAGATTACAAGGAGCCACATTTTATTGTAAGTAAACTAGAGGAAGAAAGGATGTGTCCATGTGATGCCATTATATCTGGATTAGTAGTTGCTTATGACTTGCAGTTATCCATGGGCTTTGTTGAGGTAGGCATGTTGAGGGAATAGCATACATGTTCATAGAGCAATTACCTATTAGATTGTCTCTGTGAGGTCCTTTTCTACCACCTTCTCTACTTCATTGTTTTGGCTGTAGAGACCGCCTTTCCTGTTCTTTCCCAGAGAATTTGGGATAGATTTAGAGAAGGAGCTGTGAAAATCCCAGGTATATTGAAATACCTGCTTCATTTGTTCCTACGGCTCATTTGTGTTATCCCTGGATTTTGTGAAACCTCCATCTTTATGAATTCCCTTCTTGCTAAAACTTGTTCAAATTTGCTTTCTTTACTTGGACGTAAGAGTCTTAACATGCATATGCAACCCAGGAGAAACTACAGTGGTTATAAGCCATAGAGAATGTAGAGATGGCAGACGCCAAAACCCTGGAACCAGGGGAGGTGTGTTCTGGAAACGTGACCTGAGTTTCAATATCAGTTTAGCTCCTTATTAGGGAGACAACTTTAACAAGTTGCATAACCTCTTCAACTCTCCCTGCATCTGTGAAATAGAGATTCAACAATGTATTAACGAGTTTAATACTACTAGAGAATAGAGCTGGGCACTGGAAGAAAGCAGGTGTTTTTGTGGTGGTTGTTGGACTAATTAATTTGTCCAGGTTTACTTACAGGAGCATGGGTGACGCACATGCTGCTGTGTCACTGAAGTATCTTCCTCCTTGCAGCCATTGTTAACAAGCTTATGTATCCTTGAGAAGGGGTGCAGCCTCATATGCCTCCCCACTCTCTATGAGATACTCTAATTGATGATGGCAAACATCATGTCCAGCCTGGAGGAAAACAGTCCTAGTGTTACTGATTAATTCATTTCCAGAATCTCTGAGCTCCTGATCATTGTGCGGTTTCCTACTGCATCCTTTGACCACAGCCCCTTCATGTGGTTCACCAGGAGCTCCCTTCCCTTGGAGCATTCTGTGCCCCTTTCATCTGGCTGACAGGCATAGGCTTGTAGTGGTGGCAGAGAGGTTAGAACCACATGCTTTTCTCCACTGGAGAAATCACTTCTATTCCTTTTTCAAGATCCAGCTAAAAAGTTGCCTCATCCATTTGTTTAATTCTCTTCCTTTACATAATCCTAGGTCTAGGGAATGCTGGCACATGGCTACTATTTTGTGTTTACTGTATGCCTACCTGGGGGTATTCTCAAAATCAGAATCATCACAGGCCTTTAATCTCTAGTGTTTAGGACTCATAACATCACATAAAAGATGTTTAAGTGAAAGAAAAGGAACAGAGTGCACACCAACCCCTTCTCCCAAGTTATGAAACCTCCCACCATATGTTTGCTCCCAGACAGTTTGCTCTCCAGAGGCTCAGTGAGGGTTCACAGCCTGCCTAGACAGTCCATCTTCTGTTGCTGAAGAGGAAGCCTAAGCGCTCCCTGATGTGGCTGGATTGCAGAGATGGGACTTCCTAGAGGACAGCAATAAATAGAAATGAGTGACATTAGCCTTGTGCACTAGAACAGGGAAAGCCCTCTGCTGAAGGAAACCCTGGGCTTGGTGCCAATGACAGGAATAGCACTCACAGAGGCTACCAAGAATGGTGCCTGGTACAAAAGGTCAGCCACTTGTGCAGCACTACACAGAAGGCCCAAGAAGCAGCAACCCTCAGAGAGCTTGGCGTGGGGACTTGCTTAAAACTTCCCAGGCCAGCAGAGAGAAGAAAAGCTCATGTCACCTGACAGAAGATAGACCAAAAACCAAAACAAAACCAGACTAAGACAGACAAGCTGATGAGACGAATCCCAAACAGAACCTAGAGGATGCGATGTAAGAGCTGCCACTTAAAATGGATAGGACAGAGCTGACTTCTAGAGGCTGTCATAGGGAATCCCAATTGACCATTTGGTTGGCTCCCTTGGTACCCCAAACGACTTGTGTTCAAGAAGTCTGGAGCTCCGTGATAATGGGCATGTGTTTTTCATGGGCTTGGGAGAGTTCCTGGATTGGTGCCCTCCGGCAACTTGGGATCTAGGAGCCCTGATACCTTATTTGACCCTTGAAAACTGCACAGCACCTCAGTTCAGTCTTGCTTCCCCACAGAAAAAGGGAACAAGAGTTGTCTCCTTGCAAGGGTAGATCCATTTAACATAGAAAGTGGGCTTCAGATATAGCTCAATGGGAAGTCACTTGTGCAATACACACAAGGTCCAGGGTTCAGTCACCAGCAATATAAAAGCAGGAAGGATCCAGGCATTTTTAGTCCCATTAAAATAGGTGTATTAATGGCTTAAGAATTTAGCCTCAGGGGCTGGTGAGATGCTTCAGCTGGTAATGGCATTTGCTGCCAAGCTTGAAGCTCTGTATTTGATCCCCAGGAACCCACATGTTAGAAGGAGGGAACTGACTTCTGAAAGTTGTCCTTTGACCCCCACACATGCACTGTGGCACATATTTGAAAGTGCATGTACACATTACAAATAAATGTTTTTTTAAAAATTGGCTTTTAATAAGACAGAGATTCAAATTCCTGCTGTCACTCAGCATGTGAATTTGAAGTGGAGATATAACCCTTACTTCTTTCTGGTGAGGTAGTAGCAGAGAATCCAATTCATGGCAAGCAATGCCTGCCAGGGAGGTCTCTCTGGGCAGAAAGTGGACTTAACATGAGACTGGATCATCTAAGGACCTGGGGAACTGAAGAAACACCAGAACCATGACAACTTTTATCAGGAAAACATTTAATTTGGGCTGGCTTATAGTTCCATTGTCATTATGGCAGGAAGCATGGTGGCATGCAGGCAGACATGGTGTTGGAGAAGGAACTGAGAATTCAACATTTGGATCAGTGAGCAGCAGGAAGGAACAGTGACACTGGGCTTTTGAAACCTCAGAGTCTGCCCCCAGTGACATACTTCCTCCAACAAGGGTATACCTACTTCAACAAGGGCACACCTACTTCAACAAGGGCACACCTACTTCAACAAGGGCACACCTACTTCAACAAGGGCACACCTACTTCAACAAGGGCACACCTACTTCAACAAGGCCATACCTCCTAATAGCCTGTATATAATACACCTCCCTATGAGCCTATGGGGGCCATTTTCATTCAAACCATCACAAAAGAAAAAGTCCACTTGAACTTGTGATTTATTTCCAGACTTTGTGGGATGCTGAGACCCCCCTTCCCAAAATGTCTCTCTAGTTCTTCATGGGGCACATCTCCAGATGATGACTCAGGCCTGACATACTAACATTCAGGGAAACTGAGACAGGAAGATAGCTGAGAGTCTGAGGCTGGGTTGGACTACACAGTGAGTTCCAGAACACCCTGGGCTATGTACAGTGTGAAACTCAGCCTCAAAAACCAAAACAAGACAGAGCTGGAGAAATGGCTCAGCTATTGTTATTGCTGCTTTTGTAGAGAACCAGTGTTCATTTCTCAGTACTCACAGCAGCTCACAACTGCATGTAACTTCAAGTTCTGATACCTTCTTCTAGCCCCCATGGGCACGCGCATGCACACACACATACACACACACACACACACATACTTATACAAAGACACATACATATATACATACATACCATATACAAATAAAATTAGTAATAAATCTTATAAATAAATAAATAAATAAATAAATAGTAAATCTTTAAACACAAATCCAAAAAGAGGACCTATGGGAGGAAGAAGTTCACACAGACCAGAAACCACCACACAACCCCTCCCGGGTTCTAGAGGAGGAAGACAAGTGACGAGACAGCCAGAGAAGAAGACAAAGTCAGAAGGAAACAGATGCAAGACTCAAACAAAAAAGGTAGAAGCTCGCTGTGGTGACACACACCTGTAATCCTAGTAGGTAGGAGGTGGAAGAAGAATCAGAAGTTCAAAGCCAGCCTATATAACAAATCCAAGGCCAATCTGAGCCACACCAGTCCTGTATTTAAAAAAAAAAAAAATGAGAGACAGAAACTGAAGAGGAATGAGAACATTGTAGGGGAAGGGGAATTCAATGCAGAAGAGTTTCCTGCTAGCCTCAATCATGATGGATTACTCCAAAACACGGGGACAAATGGTCTGAGTCGATGACAAAGGTGCTTGGTGACCTCACAGTCTTTTTCTGTAATGTGCTGCCCTTGTGGAGACAGGCCAGCCTTCAAAGGCTACTCAGAATGCCTAAGACATCAACCCCAGTCCCAGCACTTGAGAGGCAGAGGCTTCTCAAGTTCAAGGTCATCTTCAGCTATATAGCGTGGTTCAAGACCAGCCTGGGCTATATGACACTATGTCTCAGGGGAAAAAAAGAATCAACCTTAGGAAAACATGCTCCATCTTTGTTGTCCTGTTTCATTGGGGGAGATAGCACAGGATAGCTCTTATCTCTTCCCCCCTGAGTACCTATAGCATCCTGTAAGAGAAAGCAGTCCATAGGATATACAGAGGTGTGCAGTAAAATTTTAAATGCCTATTTAAAAACCTCTAAAACTGGTCTGTGATGACTGAAAAGCCAGATTCTCATGATCCATCCAATGTTTGCTAGGTGCTTGGAATTAACCCCCAAATCTGTGTCCCAAGGCATACAGAACTATGGGCTTTGGAATCAGTGTAGGACCACAACAGACCAGTGTGTGCCCCCACTGCCAGTGTGCACCCCACTTGTTGGGTGGAGCCAGGGGCACTGCAAATGGCTGATGACTGGTGATATGGTACCTGCTGCCTCCTGCTACAGTCCAAGAAGGTAGAATCAGTAAGTGGATGCTCTCAGAAAGTCCGATCCATGTGTTGGCACCCATCCTGGCAGTGGATGTCTAATGAGCAGGATTTTGAGCACACCTACTAGTGGAGGTACACTCAGCAAAGATGCTGTGGAAGATTCCACACACCTCGACATCTCCGCGAGGACTATACCATAGCATTGACCAGTGAGCTGGCATTGGCCAGGTGCAGGAACTTATTTCTTCACATACGACATACTGTAGGACTTACAGTCCAGACTATCAGGAGCAGCAGCACCTTAGCTTAGCATACCATACCGAATTTGTCCCTAGGATAATGACAACTGTCTTGACCAGGCTAAGAGGGGTCTCTTCTTAGCAGGGGTGGCAGCTAACATGCTTGGTCATGAGCTGCATGTGCCTATGCAGGTAAAAGGAATTTTGGGTGTAGATGGCTACTATGATAACAGGGCAGGCTGGACAGGGGGTGACAAGGACAGATATAAGAGGCTGAGGGGGCAAATTTTCTTTTAAAAGATTAATCTCTGCATATCCATGTGTATGTATGAGTGTATGGGCATGTGTGCATAGGTGTGTGTCCCTGTGTGTGTGAATGTATGCACATGTGTGCATGGGTGTATGTGTGTCCCTGTGTGTGAGTGTGTGCATGTGTCCACAGGTGTATGTGTGTCCGTGTGTGTGTGTGTGTGTGAATGTATGTGCAAGTGTGCATGGGTGTATGTGTGTCAATGTGTGAGTGTGTATGTGCATGTGTACATAGGTATATGTGTGTCTGTATGTGTGTGAGTGTATGTGCATGTGTGCATAGATGTATGTGTGTTAATATGTGTGTATGTGCATGTGTGCATTGGTGTATGTGTGTCCATGTATGAGAGTGTTTGTGCATGTGTACATAGGTGTATGTGTGCCTATGTGCAGAGGCCTCTTGGCTTGGTTTGATACTAGCAAGTTCCAACAGTGCTCTTTCTTGTCTCAGCCCCCTCAGAGGTGGGGTTATAGGCATTTGTGAGGATTCCTGGCTTGTCACATGGGAGCTGGGATCTGAACTCTGGTTCCTGTGATTGCTGAACACATGCTCTTAACTACTGAGCCATATCCCTAGGCCCATAAATTCTTATTTTTAACTGTGTAAGGTACACATAGCAAGATATTAACCTTCTTTCTTCTTTCCTTTCTTTTTGAGACAAGGTATAACACTGTACCTCAGTGTGGCCTGAAACTCATGTTATAGCCAAGGCTGATCTCAACTCCATGCAATCCTCCTGCTTTAACCCCCTACAAACCATTGCTAGATGTATGGTTCGATGCTGCTAAGCACACTCTTCTGTGTAACCAAGACACTGCTTTCAAAATATACAAAGTACTCCCCAGGTAGTTCTCAGGCACTCAGGGCTGAGAGGCAGTAAGCTACACTGAATGGAGGTGTTTGTTGATATTAAATCCTGAGCAGTTTCTCATCTGAAACACACAATGGGTATCAACCCCATCCAATGCTAACTTTGCTGTAAGCCTTCCCTCCATCCATCCCAACCAGGCTCCTATCATCGTCTCTGCTAGTTTCCTTTATTCCTGTCTTGAGATCCTATCCAAGACCCATCCATACTCCCTTCAGCATCAAACTCTATAGCCACAGATCCGATTCTGTCATCATTATTTTACCTGGTGGTGTTCAATAATGCTGATGTGTTTCAAATGAATTATGAGTTGGTCTTACCTCCCAACTTAATTACTTTTCCATCTGATGGACATTTTTATTACATTACCTGACACCCTTTGGGGCTCAGAAAATTGTACACCAAATTATGACACTTTGGTGTTCTGAATACTCTGAACTAAATGGTAGGCATAAGAGTCAGCCTCCGGGGTGAAGTATGCCCGTGATTTTGACCTTCCCTTCTTCACCCCAGTCTTTTTTCTGCCCCCTGAAAGGAGCTGTAGAAACCAGTTATAGAAACTGAAGCCCTCCCGTCCCAAAGCAAGCCATTAAACCGAGAAAGGTCACTCCTTCTTTTCTCCCCTCTTCTTTAAGGACTTTCATTCTCAAGAGTCCTGTTGCGCGTTAAAACTACACACTACACGCAACAGGGTCCTGCTCTGTGTTCTGGCATAAGGAGTAAGAGATGGCTCAGTGGTTAAGAGCACTGGCTGCTCTTCTAGAAGACCCAATTTCAATTCCCAGCACCTACATGACAGCTCACAATTGTCTGTAACTCCTGTTCCAAGAGATCTGACATAGACACACTAAATTTTTTTTTTTTTTTTAAAATTTGGATCTTCACTTTTTTTTTTTAATTTTTTTTTTTTTTTTGGTTTTTCGAGACAGGGTTGCATCTTCAGCTTTGAAGGCTCTTGTGTTACATAAAACTTCAGCAAGCTGAGTGTGGTAGCACATGCCTTTAATGCTAGCACTTGGGAAGCAAAAGCAGGATGAATTTGAGGCCAGCCTGGTTGACAGAGTGAGTTTCAGGTCAGGCAGGGCTACAGAGTGAGCCCTTGTCTCAAGCATAAATACATAAAACATTGGCGAAATCAACTTCTTACACCTTTGTTAATCTTTCTCTCCTCCCCTCCCTCTCTTCCATTTATTTATTTATTTATTTATATATTTATTTATCTATTTTGCAGTGCTCAGGGTGGAGCTCGGGGTCTTGAGCATGAGCTTGGGGCTCTGTCACGGAGCTATATCCACAGCCATACTTGTCTCTTCCCAGATGAGATGACTTGGGACACTTTCAGGTGACATGGCCATAGGTGCTACCCATCTCTAGTTCCAGGAGTGTGTGTGTGTTGTGACCCTGCTAAGTGATTTGAGATATCACCCTTTTCTATCTCTATAGTCTCTGGCATTGAACACCTGTGATACGCTTCAAAGCCTGAGGATGAGATTCCAGGACAATCAACCAAAAGCCAGCAAAGAAGAGGTAAGAGGGGTTTGATATTTGTTTGGTGGGCTTTTTAAGATAGGGTATTGTCTCTAGCTCAGAATGGTTAGGAACTCCCAACATAGTCTAGGGCAGGTTCAAAATTCCCAGTCTCTTAAGTGCTTAGGTTATTTATCAGCATGAGCCACCATGCTTGACTGTAGCCTATGTTTGAGAGTGAACTACTGGGCTTAAGCAGAGCTGGATCTTCCTTTCCCACTTTTGAGAATACCATGTGTGGCGTTTGAATTGTATTCATAATGAATAAACTGACTGATATACTGTCTGTGTATGATTCCTTCCCTCTTGGGTAATGTGGAACTTCACTGGCCATTTGGTAAGCTTAGGTTCTCCACCAGCTCTGCTCCACTCCAACCTGTTCTTTCAATACACTGCTGCTCCTCTTCAGCTCCTCTTCTGCTCCTCTTCCATTCTTCACCATTCTTGCTTTTCTACCCACTTCCCTTGAATCTCTGATTATGTTCCACTTCAAGTCCCTAGCTTCTCTGCTTTTGTAGTCAAGGGATGGAAAAGCAGAGACCAAACATCAAGGAAGGAGTCCAGCTTCTATTGTCAAAAAGTTGAACCTTATCCTATGGCCATTTATGTAACACACTGGAGCGAATCCCGATGACATCATGTCCTCTTGGCCATTCTAAACCTCCTCGAATGGGATGCACCTTAGATTTTTTTTAAAAAAATATTTATTTATTTTATGTATATGAGTACCCCATTGCTCTCTTCAGACACACCAGAAGAGAGCATCAGATACCATGACAGATGGTCGTGAGCCACCGTGTGGTTGCTGGGAATTGAACTCAGGACCTCTGGAAGAGCAGTCAGTGCTCTTAACAACTGAACCATCTCTCCAGCCCCACACCTTAGATTCTTTCTTGGAAAAAATCTTGCAGTTTTTTGAGAACCTTTGAGACATATTTTCTACCAGGACTTCTCCAGAACATGATACTTATCTTTTGAAAACACAAACTTCTTGAAGAGGGTTGCAACCCCACAGGAAGGACAATAATATCAACCAACCAGACCCCCCAGAGCTGCCAGGGACTAAGCCACCAACCAAAGAGTACACATGGAGGGACCCATGACTCCAGCTGCATATGTAACAGAGGATGCCTTATCTGACATCAGTGGGAGGGGAGGCCCTTGGTCCTGTGAAGGCTCAGTGACCCAGTGTAGGGGGATGCCAGGGAGGTGAGGAGGGAGTAGGGGAGCACCCTCATAGAGGCAGGGGGAGGGAGAGGGGAAAGGGGGTTTGCGATTGTGAAAGGGAAACTGGGAAGGGGAATAACATTTGAAATGTAAATAAAGAAAATAACCAATATTTTTAAAAAAGAAAGATAGAAAACACAAACTTCAGGGAGAAAATTCTCAGAAAAAAAAAAAAGGAGGACAAAAGAGAAGAAGCAAGTTTAACATTGTAGTTCCTGTGCACTAGGAACATGGGGCTCATTATTAGGTTATTTTCCTTAGTAAAAAAAATATTATTGAAAAGAAATTAGTTTCTTTGTTTCTGTGATGTTTTTCGTACTTGTCTGACTTGCCAGCAACAACCAAACCAACAAACAACCAAACAAGTAAAACTTATGGGTAGCTTTGTTCAATGTCTCATAAAATTCACAAACAATTCAAGTATAACTGCGGGGTGGGGTTGTAGCTTACTTGGTAAAGTGCTTGCCAAGCATGCATGAAGGTCTGGGTTCCATCCCTCACATCTCATAAACAGTGGGTGGTGGTTGTGAGTGCCTGTAATCTCTGTGCTTGGTAGAAGCTGGAGGATCAGACATTTAAGGTCATCTTGCTACATAGTATGACCAAGGTCAGTCTGGAGCCCTTGTATAAAAATGATAATAAAACTGAATAAGACAGAAATGGGATATTTATAGGTGAATATTTCAATAATATTTGTGTTTTACAGTCCATATCTACTTGAACACAGTTTCAAAAATCTTTTGCTAATTTGAGTTGGAAAATTCAAGAGAAAAATTTTGTGGCAAAAGCTTTAGATGTGTGGATGAACTACAATACTGAAATACTTAGTAAGTTGAAATTTTAGTTTATACACTTTGGGATGTTGTATGTTGTTCTTTTTTATTTTACTGTTGAAATTATAATTTGGGGAGTTGAGGGGGTCAAGACAGGGTTCCTCTGTATAGCCTTGGCTATCCTGGAACTCACTCTGTAGACCAGGCTGGCCTCGAACCTAAAGATCCACCTATCTCTGCCTCCCAAGTACCCAGAATTAAAGGCTTTGGGTGTGTGTGTGTGTGTCCTATCTATTTATTTATTTTAAACATTTATTTATTTATTTATTTATTTATTCACTTCACATCCCAATACCAGTCCCACGTTGAGGCTCTTCCCTGCATTCCCACTCCCTTTCTCCTCTGTATATTTAAATTTTTTTATATGCATTGGTGTTTTGCCTGCATGCATGTCTGTGTGAAGGTCTCTAATTCCCTGGAAATGGAGATACAGCTGGTTGTGAGCCACCATGTGGTTGCTGGGAATTGAACCCAGGTCTTCTGGAAGAGCAGTCAGTGCTCTTAACCATTGAGCCATCTCTCCAGGCCCTGGCATGTTTATACACTACAGTGAAACTAAACATGTAGACATGTTCATAAATTTGAAAAATCATTTCTAGAAGTTATGAAATAGAAAATATAGATAAAAGACAATTCTTAATGTTTTCTAGTTTTCATTAGGATTTAAGGTTATGCAGTGCAAAAAATTATAATTAGCATGTAATTAAACTACAGGAAATGATAAAAGATAGAACTCTATGTAAGAGAAATAAGCTGTTTTATAAAGAAAGGTATGTAGCCAGGCTGTGTTGACACACACCATTAATCCCAGCACTCTGGAGCCTGGCAAATCTCTGTGAGTTTGAGGCTAGTTTGGAGTTTGGAGTGAGGTTACCCAGTACTATACACAGAAATTCTGTCTTGAAAAACAAAAACAAAAGTTATAAAGATGCATTTCATTAACAAGAAAAAAAGAAAAACTGGGGGCTGGAGAGATGGCTCAGCGATTAAGACCACTGACTGGGGGAGCCAGTGGAAGGAGGGCTCCAGACTCAGGGACTGAGGAAAAGCGGGGAGGTAAGAGCCTGCCTGCTTCCACCTGTGGCCAGAGACCCCTACCTGGGCCACCAGGCCTCCATAGACAAACAGCCCAGGGAGAAAGCAAGCCACCTACTTGTGTGAAAAAGCCAGCAACAGGAGGGCTCCAGATGCAGGGCCTGAAGAACAGCAGGGAGAGAGAGCTGGTCTCTCAGGATTATTGGCATCTGAGCTTGAAGGAAAGACAAGCCACAGTCAGAGAGAGAAAGACCAGCTAACACCAGAGACAACCAGATGGCGAAAGGCAAGGGCAAGAACACAAGGAACAGAAACCAAGACTACTTGGCATCATCAGAACCCAGCTCTCCCACCACAGCCAGCCCTGGATACCCCCAACACACCAGAAAAGGAAGACTCAGACTTAAAATCACTTATCAAGAGGATGAAAGAAGATTTTAAGAAAGAAATAACTAACTCCCTTAAAGAAATACAAGAGAACACAGGTAAACAACTGGAAACTCTTAAAGAGGACACACAAAATTCCCTTAAAGAATTACAGGAAAACACAATCAAACAAATGAACAAAACCATTCAGGAATTAAAAACAGAAATAGACACAATAAAGAAATCACAAAGGGAGACAACCCTGGAGTTAGAGAACATAGGAAAGAAATCAGGAGTCATAGATGCAAGCATCACCAACAGAATACAAGAGATGGAAGAGAGAATCTCAGGTGCGGAAGATACCATAGAAAACGTGGACACAACAGTCAATGAAAATGCAAAATCCAAAAAGCTCCTAACCCAAAACATCCAAAATATCCAGGATCCAATGAGAAGACAGAACCTGAGGATAATAGGTATAGAAGAGAGTGAAGACTCCCAACTTAAAGGACCAGTAAATATCTTCAACAAAATTATAGAAGAAAACTTCCCTAACCTAAAGAAAGAGATGAACATAAATATACAAGAAGCCTACAGAACACCAAACAAACTGGACCAGAAAAGAAATTCCTCCTGTCACATTATAGTCAAAACACCAAATATACAAAACAAGGAAAGAATATTAAAAGCAGTAAGGGAAAAAGGTCAAGTAACATATAAAGGTAGACCTAACAGAATTACACCAGACTTCTCACCAGAGACTATGAAAGCTAGAAGATTCTGGGCAGATCTCATACAAAACACAAATGCCAGCCCAGGCAGCTATACCCAGTAAAACTGTCAATAATCATAGATGGTGAAACCAAAATATTCTATGACAAATCCAAATGTGCACAGTATGTTTCCACAAACCCAGCCCTACAAAGAATAATACATGGAAAACACCAACTCAAGGAGGGAAACTATACTCAAGAAAAAGCAAGAAAGTAATCTTTCAACAAACTCAAAAGAAGATAGCCATATGAACAATATAAACAACATAAAAAATAATAGGAAATAACAATCACTATTCTTTAGTATCTCTTAACATCAATGGTCTCAACTCCCCAATAAAAAGACATAGACTGACAGACTGGATCCATAAACAGGACCCAGCATTTTGCTGCACCCAGGAAACACACCTCTGTGTTAAAGACAAACACTACCTCAGAGTAAAGGGTTGGAAAACAATTTTCCAGGCAAATGGCCCCAAGAAACAGGCTGGAGTAGCCATTCTAACATCAGATAAAATCTACTTTCAACCAAAAGTCATAAAAAAGGATGAAGAATGACACTTCATACTCATCAAAGGAAAAATCTACCAAGAAGAACTCTCAATTCTGAACATCTATACCCCGAATGCAAGAGCTCCCACTTTCATAAAAGAAACTCTACTAAAGCTCAAAGCACACATTGCACCTCACACAATAATAGTGGGAGACTTCAACACCCCACTCTCAACAATGGACAGATCTTGGAGACATAAACTAAACAGAGACACAGTGAAACTAATAGATGCTATGAACCAAATGGGTTTAACAGATATCTATAGAACATTTCATCCTACATCAAAAGAATATACCTTCTTCTCAGCACCTCATGGTACCTTCTCCAAAATTGATCATATAATTGGTCACAAAACAAACCTCAACAGATATAAGAAGATTGAAATAATCCCCTGCCTCCTATCAGATCACTACGGAATCAGGCTGGTCTTCAATGGCAACAACAACAACAGAAAGCCCACATACACATGGAAGCTGAACAATGCTCTACTCAATGATAACTTGTTCAAGGAAGAAAGACAGAAAGAAATTAAAGACTTTCTAAAATTTAATGAAAATGAAAGTACCACTTACCCAATCCTATGGGACACAGTGAAAGCAGTGTTAAGAGGAAAACTCATAGCTCTGAATGCCTCCAAAAAGAAACTGGAGAGAGCATATACTGACAGCTTAACAGCACATCTGAAAGTTCTAGAACAAAAAGAAGCTGATACACCCAAGAGGAGTAGAAGGCAGGAAATAATCAAATTAAGGGCTGAAATCAACCAAGTGGAAACTAAAAGAACTATACAAAGAATCAACAAAACCAAGAGCTGTTTCCTTGAGAAAATCAACAAGATAGATAAACCCTTAGCCAGACTAACCATAGGGCACAGAGACAGTATCCAAATTAACAAAATTAGAAATGAAAACGGAGATATAACAACAGTCTCTGGGGAAATTTAAAAAATCATCAGATCCTACTACAAAAGCCTATATGCAACAAAATTGGAAAATCTGGAGGAAATGGACAAGTTTCTAGACAGATACCAATTACCAAAGTTATTTCAGGATCAGATAAACCATCTAAACAGTCCCATAACCCCCAAAGAAATAGAAGCAGTCATTAACAGTCTCCCAACCAAAAAAAGCCCAGGACCAGATGGGCTCAGTGCAGAATTTTATCAGACCATCAAAGAAGACCTAATACCAATACTCTTCAGTCTATTCCACAAAATAGAAACAGAAGGAATACTACTCAATTCATTCTATGAGGTCACAGTTACACTGATACCAAAGCCCCACAAAGACCCAACAATAAAAAAAACTTCAGACCAATTTCCCTTATGAATATCGATGCAAAAATACTCAATAAAATTCTTGCAAACCCAATCCAAGAACACATCACAATGATCATTCACCATGATCAAATAGGCTTCATCCCAGGGATGCAGGGATGGTTCAATACCTGGAAATCCATCAATGTAATCCACTACATAAACAAACTCAAAGAAAAAAAACCACATGGTCATTTCGTTAGACACTGAAAAACCATTTGACAAAGTTCAACATCCCTTCATGATAAAAGTCTTGGAAAGATCAGGAATTCAAGGAGCATACTTAAACATAGTAAAAGCAATATACAGCAAACCAGTGGCCAACATCAAACTAAATGGAGAGAAACTCGAAGCAATCCCACTAAAATCAGGGACTAGACAAGGATGCCCTCTCTCACCCTATCTATTCAATATAGTACTTGAAGTTCTAGCTAGAGCAATCAGACAACAAAAGGAGGTCAAAGGGATACAAATTGGAAAGGAAGAAATCAAAATATCACTATTTGCAGATGATATGATAGTGAACTTAAGTGACCCAGAAAACTCCACCAGAGATCTGCTACAGCTGATAAACACCTTCAGCAAAGTGGCTGGATACAAAATTAACTCAAGCAAATCAGTAGCCTTCTTATACTCAAAGGACAAACAGGCTGAGAAAGAAATTAGGGAAATAACACCCTTCACAATTGTCACAAACAATATAATATATCTTGGTGTGACTCTAACCAAACAAATGAAAGATCTGTATGACGAGAACTTCAAGTCTCTGAAGAAAGAAATCGAAGAAGACCTCAGAAGATGGAAAGATCTCCCATGCTCATGTATCGGCAGGATTAATATAGTTAAAATGGCCATCCTGCCGAAAGCAATCTACAGATTCAATGCAATCCCCATCAAAATCCCAACTCAATTCTTCATAGATTCAGAAAGAGCAATTCTCATGGAATAACAAAAAACCCAGGATAGCAAAAACTATTCTCAACAATAAAAGGACTTCTGGGGGAATCAGCCTCCCTGACCTCAAGCTGTACTACAGAGCAGTAGTGATAAAAACTGCATGGTATTGGTACAGTGACAGGCAGGTAGATCAATGGAATAGAATCGAAGACCCAGAAATGAACCCACACACTTATGGTCACTTGATCTTTGACAAAGGAGCTAAAACCATCCAGTGGAAAAAAGACAGCATCTTCAGCAAATGGTACTGGTTCAACTGGCGGTCTACATGTAGAAGATTGCGAATTGATCCATTCCTATCTCCCTGTACAAAGCTCAGGTCCAAGTGGATCAAGGACCTTCACATAAAACCAGATACACTGAATCTAATAGAAGAGAAAGTAGGGAAGAATCTCGAACACTTGGGCACAGGGGAATTGTTCTTGAACAGAACACCAATGGCCTGTGCTCTAAGATCAAGAATCGACAGATGGGACCTCATAAAATTACAAAGCTTCTGTAAGGCAAAGGACACTGTGAATAGGACAAAACGGCAATCTACAGATTGGGAAAAGATCTTTACCAATCCTACATCTGATAGAGGGCTAATATCCAAAGTATACAAAGAACTCAAGAAGCTAGACGCCAGAGATCCAAATAACCCTATCAAAAAATGGGGAAGGGAGCTAAACAGAGAATTCTCAACTGAGGAAACTCGAATGGCTGAGAAGCACCTAAAGAAATGTTCAGCATCCTTAGTCATCAGGGAAATGCAAATCAAAACAACCCTGAGATTTCACCTCACACCAGTCAGAATGGCTAAGATCAAAAACTCAGGTGACAGCAGATGTTGGCGAGGATGTGGAGAAAGAGGAACACTCCTCCATTGCTGGTGGGAATGCAAGTTGATACAACCTCTCTGGAAATCAGTTTGGCGGACCTTCAGAAAAATGAACATAATACTACCTGTGGACCCAGCTATTCCACTCCTGGGCATATACCCAGAAGATGCTCCAACATGTAATAAAGACACATGTTCCATGATATTCATAGCAGCCATATTTATAATAGCCAGAAGCTGGAAACAACCCAGATGTCCCTCCACAGAGGAATGGATACAGAAAATGTGGTACATTTACACAATGGAATACTACTCAGCTATTAAAAACAATGACTTCATGAAATTCGCAGACAAATGGATGGATCTTGAAAATATCATCCTGAGCGAGGTAACGCAGTCACAAAAGAATGAACATGGTATGTACTCACTGTTAAGAGGTTATTAGCCCAAAAGTTTGAAATACCCAAGAGTCACTTCGCAGCAACAGTAGTTCTGAGTGTGAGGTCCCAGATGGAGGAGTTGGAGAAAGGACTGAAGGAGCTGAGGGAGTTTGCATCCCCAGGGAGGCAGCAACAGTGGAAACTGGCCTGACCCCCCCCTCCCCATACTCCTGGAGACTGATCCACAAAGGAAAGAATACACATGGAGGGACCCATGGTGCTGGCCACAAATTTGACAGAGAAGGGTCTTGTTATCCATCAAGGGGAGGAGAGGCCTTTTTGTCTGAGGGTGTTAGATCCCCCAGTATAGGAGAATAACAAGGAGGGAAGACGAGAGTGGGTGGGTGGGTAGGAGGGTAGGTTGGAGAATATCCCCATAGTGGCAGGGGGAGGGTGGAGGGAATGAGGAGGTTCCAAAAGGGAGATCTGGAAAGGGGGAAACATTTGAAATGTAAATAAAATTTGAAAAATAACAAAAAATATGTTAAATTCAAAAAAAAGCACTGACTGCTCTTCCAGAGGTCCTGAGTTCAATTCCTAGCAACTACATGGTGGCTCACAGCCATTTGTAATGGGATTTGGGGTCCTCTTCTGGTGTGTCTGAAGACAGTTACCATGCACCCATAAATAGAATAAACAAATCAAAAACTACTTTAGTATTAATAGTCTTTAACATATGTACTATGAGAGTGTGTATATGTGTAAGTTCTTGTGTGGGGGTGTGGATTCACACCCACTTTAGAAGACAACCATCAAGTGTGTGTCCTTGCTGTTCCTCCTTCAGACAAGGTCTCTTTTGCACACTCCATGTAATCTGAAGCTTCCCATCTTCCGGTAGGGGTTGTTGGGAGATTTACAGACATACCCTTAGTAATGCTTGTCTGTGTGCTCTGCAGATCTTAACTCAGGTCCTCAGGCATGCATAGCAAGAATGCCCTTCCCCAGGCCCAATTTAGTTACTTCTCATAATAATAAAGTTTATTTGGAACTGAAAACTAAAGGTCTACCTAAAGGGTGACACCAGGAGTAACAATTCTTGAGACTTACTGATTAGAGCTTCCTGAGGGTGGAGAATTGGAATGTTGCAGATCCAGAGCCAAATTATCCTGGGCTATCTTTTGTCCCCATAATAGTCATTAATTGTTTACCACTCTGACAAAAAATAAACTCCCCCAAAACCAAACAACAACAACAACAACAAAACCCCAAAACAACAACAAAAACCTCTTTCATTGTCAGGTTAAACATAAAACCAAACCTTTCCGAATGCATTTTTAGCACACTATTTACTTCCACTATTCCAGAAAGTAGATGTCATGGGTTGGAGGTGGACTTCAGGACAGCATGGACTACATAATGAGAGCCTTCCTCAAAATAAAAAAAAAAAAAAAATTAAGGGCATCTGAGAGCATCTAGAATTCCGTAGCAGTGTCTTCAGGCTCTGCTGGAAGCCCTACCCCCACCCCACCCCCGTATTTGGAAATTTCATTGATTTTGATTTTGGAGCAGAACATTTGATTGGAGACAGCATGAATCCAAGTGCTTAGGTCACCCATATTTGCCTCAGAAGAAAGTATCACCTATTCCTTTTGAAGTAAGGGCTGCATTCTGCTTATTGTTGAAAGATTTAAAGAAAGAGATTAGAAAATAAGCTAAAAAATTCTTCTTGAGACAAGCTCTCATTTATCCCAAGCTGACTTCAAACTCACTATCCAGCTAAGGGTGACTTAGAACTGGTTCCTCCTGCCTCTGCCTCCCGAGTGCCAAGATTACAGTGTGTGCCACCACAACCAGTTTATGCAGTGCTGAGGATTGATAGCTTCATGAACCCTGCACAAGCACTCTACTAACTGAGTTATCTACTCAGCCCTAAAATATTTTATTGCTATTTTGATTAAATAGACAAGTAAGGCCTAATTAAACGTTTTTAACTTAAAACAATATTTTTGTGTATGAGTGGTTTGCCTGCATGTACGTCTATGCAACGCTTGCATGCCTAGTGCCCATGGAGGACAAAAAAGGCTGTCAGATTCTCCTAAACTAAAGTTAGCAGTTGCTTGGGAGTTGCCATGTGGATGCTAAGAATTGAACCTGGGTTCTCTGCAAGAGCATGGTTTAAATGCTGAGCCATCTTTCCATTCCCCTTTGTGCTGTTGTTTGAGACAAGGTCTCCATTTGTAGTCCAGGCTGGCTTCCACCTCCTGATCCTTCTGCTTCAACCTATCAAGCACTGGGATTATGGGTTTGAGCCACCATACCCAGCTCCACCAATTGACATTTCTGACAAATTGTTGAAACTCAGGTTTAGCTCTATTTATTTTTAGTTTATTTATTTATGTAGAGACAGTCTGGCCTGGAATCTCCTACCTAGCTGAGGATAACCTTGAGCTCCTGATCCTCCTGCCTCTCCTTCTCAAGTGCTAGAATTACAGAGTAAACTAGTGAATCCATCCCTTTCTTCTGTTTTTTGTTTGTTTTTGTTTTTGTTTGTTTTGAGACAGAGAGTTTCTGGTGGTTTGAATAAGGATGACCCACAGTGTCATGTATTTTGAACACTTGGTCATCAGGGAATGGTACTACTTGAAGGATTAGAAGATACGGCCTTGTTGGAGTAGGTATGGCTTTGTATGTCACTAGGGTTGGGCTTTGAGGTTTCAAAAGCCCAAACTGGACCCAGACTCTTGCTTTCTCCATGCTGTCTGTGGATCTAGCTGTAGAACGTCAACTTCTCCAGCACCATGTCTGCCTGCGTGCTCCTATGCTTCCCGCCATGATTGTGGTATCTCTTCACAGCAATAGAAACCTTAACTAAAATATTGTCCTTCTCTGTAGCTCAGGTTGGCCTGGAATATTATGCAGCCTAGACTGGCCTCAAACATGTAGGTGATTTTTCTGCCCTGGTCTCCCAAGTGCTGTGATTACTACCATGAGATACCAGGTCTGGTTCAATATCACTTTCAGACTCTTGAACCTCAGATTAAATTTGGGATTTTCTAGTTAGGCCCCTGCAAAGTCCAAAATCTGCTCATCTCTTCCTCTCTTTGTCTTTCAATGGGTATGCTGACCTGAACCTGTTATGTAACCAAGGGTGACCTAAAACATGTTTGATTCTTCTAATATCCACCTGGGCGATAAGATTCTGGGTATGTGCTATCATGCCAGGCATATGAAGTGTTGGGAATAAACCCAGTGCTTTATGCATGCTGGGCAAGAATTCTAGCAACTGAGTTACATTCTCAGTACAAGTTTGTGTCTACTACCTTGTAAAAGAACGATATTAAACAGGTTTGGCTTACTCTGTGTTCAATCATACATTGTTAAATAGTAATTGAGATTAAGCCTTACTTAGGTGGAAGCTACTGATGAGTTCCTGAGACAGAATGTGCCTGGAATCGAGTTATTTTGCTAAAATGTTGCGTACTTTAGGAGTAGCCCAACTTCCTTTCCAATCACTACCTGCAGGACACACTCCATTATTATTTTCCTTCTTTTCCGAAAACACTGACAACCGGCTCCTGGCCAGAATTATTTCTGTAAGGAGATTGATTCACTGAGCAGACTCCAACTGGTTTCTGAATTTCTGATGACTTTAAATTCATTCTGTAAGATCTGCTATAACTGCACTGAAGAACCCGATGGCATGTGAGCTTCCTAACCACTCAACCCCAACAAGAATTCATTCATGGGCGAGCATACATTTAATGGCTTACTGTTTTTGTTAAACGTTTTCTCTCCCAGAGTTAGAAAATGTTCTTTTTTTCATCTCTCTATACCTTATAGCAATTTGGTAGAGTACACTTTTGCCAAGAAAAGATAGAAGTCTATCTTTTTTTTCCTTACCCTCCAGAATTCAGAAACTATTTGTTAGTACTCCTATTCTTGTGGTTATTTTAGGTAGTTCAATAAAAATCTGTCAGATACGAGTCAATAAAGCTTTACCTAGAAGCCTGTTGTCTGACCGGAGAGATGGCTCAGGCATTAAAGGCTCACAACCAAAAGGACAAAAAGATGGCTGTTTTGCTTTCTTACAGGGGGAAACAGGTCCAGGAAACTCAAAATATTTGGGGGACCCTTAGATGGAGAACGTCACTCAAATCTGTAGGTCCTAAGGAGGAAAAGTGTAAAGTTTTTCCGGACAGGGTTTCTCTATGTAGCCCTGGATGTCTGAAAACTTGCTCTGTAGATCAGGCTAGCCCCAAACTTGGAAATGCCACTCCCTCCCTAGAGCTGCCTGCCACTCCCTCCCTAGAGCTGGGATTAAAGGCATGTGCCACCACCGCGGAGCTCTAAGAAGGAAATTTTATGGTGAGTACTTAGCTTGGTTTTCTAACCTCAGGAAGGTTTTGTAAGTCATTGGGTATAGTGGCACACACCTGTAGATCGAGGAGATGTAGTCACAGGAGATAGAGACAGAGAGGCAGGAGGACTCAATGTCAAGCCAGCCTGGGCTGCAAAGGGAGACTGTTTAAAAAACAAACAAACTGAATAAGTAAAAATAATAAATAAAAATTAGCTGGGTGTGGTAATGCAAATGTTGATCCCAGCACTTGGGGAGCAGGGTACTATGCAGTCCTAGCACTTACTACGCAGGCCAGGCTGACCTCAAACTCAGATCCTTCTGCCCCTGCCTTCCCAGTGGTGGGATTAAGGCATGAGCCACCATGTCCAGCTCTGAGATTCTTCCTTTTTCTTTCTTCCTTTCTTCCTTTCCTTTAAAAAGACATATTGTTTATTTTTAATTAATTTTTATGTATACATATGTTTTGTTTGCATGTATGCCTGCAGACCAAAGAGGGCATCAGATTGTGAGCTGCCATGCAGGTGCTGGGAATTGAACTCAGGACCTCTGGAAGAGCAGCCAATGCTCTTAACCGCTGAGCCATCTCTCCAGCCCTCTAGCCTTGAGATGTCTTATAAAAAGTTTCAGCAAAGCAAATTTAAAGAACCATCATAGTTCCTGCTGGATTTATATAATTAATCAGGGCAAGTTTAATGAGACCAAATTTATTTTGTAAACATATCAGGCTTTTCCAGTCTTTGGTACAAGTGGGGGCGACTGTATAAGGAAAAAAATTGTTTTAGAAAGAGATTACAGTGTGCCCATTACCTCATTTCCTTACACAGTTTGAAACATACTTTTATTACTATTATATTATTAGTATTTGGGTTTTTTGATAGAGGGTTTCTCTGTGTAGCTCTGGCTGTCCTGGAACTCACTCTGTAGACCAGGCTGGCCTGGAATTCAGAAATCTGCCTGTCTCTGCCTCCCAAGTGCTGGGATTGAAAGACCCCCAAGTTTGGGGAGACCCTCACTCAAGTCTCGGGAAGACTCGACCCCCCAATGACTCACGAGAGACCGAACTTGCTGCAAGCACACAAGGTTTATTCGGGAAGGCAGTGCACTGGGCCGAGCTCATAACCCACACCAGGGCAGAGGAGATTGACCCTGAGCAGCTGAAGTTAGGGGTATTTAAAGGGACTTGGGAAGGCAGTGCACTGGGCCAAGCTCATAACCCACACCAGGGCAGAGGAGATCGACCCTGAGCAGCTGAAGTTCATTGTGACATCTGTGGTTGATCAGCAGGATAGGAGTCAAGGCAAAACAACCATTTTCCAGAACTGTCTGGGGCGGGGGGTGAGTTTAGCCCATCTTAGGCCCTGGGTGACCTATGGCTCTAGTGCTGAGTCTAGGGGCATTTTTCTTCTCTTTTAAAAGGCCAGGGTCTTTCAGGATTAAAGGCGTGTGCCACTACTGCCTGGCAACATACTCTCTTTTAAAAGAATAATAGCACTAATTCTTTGAAAATTTCATACATGTGTGCAATATATTTTGATTACACCCATCCCCACTCCTCCTGCCCAATTCTTCCAAGACCCCACCACCGCATTCCCTTCCCAACTGCATATTCTCTTTTACACCTCACTGAACACCTTTTCACAATACAAAATGTCAGATCCCTTCTCATAGCAACACTAAAGAAACAAATTCAGAATCCAAAGAGTAAGAAGATAGCTATAACAACACCTAGAAATGTGGAAGCAGATTTGGAACTGGGTCATAGCTGTGGGTTGAAAGATGCTGACATACTTTAGAGACTGGATAAGTGGTTGCAACCAGGATGCTAACAGAAATGAGGTCTATTCTATTGGAAACTCGGGAGCCATCTTTGGCAATTGTGGTGGTGTGAATAGGAACAGCCCCTGTAGATTAATGTATTTGAATGCTTGGCCCAGGGAGTGGCACTATTAGGAGGTGTGGCCCTGTTAGAGGAAGTGTGTCACTGTGGGTGTGGCCTTCAGATCAAGATGTAGAATTCTCAGCTCCTTCTCGAGCACCATGTCTGCCTACACACTGCCATGTCTTGCCACCATAATGGACTGAACCTCTGAAACTGTATGCCCACCCCCATCTAAATGCTGTCCTTTATAAGAGTTGCTGTGGTCATGGTGTCTCTTCACAGCAATAGAAACCCTAAGAGAGCAATTATTGTTAAGCTGTGTTACGTCCGTGCCTTTGTGCCGCTGCACAGTTATTCTTGGGCACTCTTGAGCAAGATTTACAGTGAGACTCCTTAGAAAATTCAGTCTTGTGAAAACCTATGCCCAGGAAAACAAAATAAAAGTGCAGCTGAGCAAATGCTTGCCTACCCTGGGACACAAGCCAGCAGGCAAGCTGCTGAAAAGGATGAGGCAGGAGGATCAGAAACTGGAGGCAGGTGTGGGCTGCTCCAACTGGAAATTCTAGCATTTAGGAGGCGAAGGCTGAAGGATTAGAGGTTTGAGATATTTCTTAGCTATACCACCTTACTGTGGTGTTTGAATGAAAATGGCCCCCATAGGCTCATGTTTGAATGCTTGGTTCCCAGCGGGTGCAACCGCTTGTGATGATTAAGTATGGCAGTCTTGGAGGAGGTGTGTCCCTGGGGGTAGACTTTCTGGTTTCTACACCATTCCCAGCCAGCTCCCTCTCTCTGCCTCCAACTTGTGGATCAGGATATAAGATCCTAGGAGCTGCTCCATCACCAGGCCTGCCTGCTGCCATGCTTAGAGCCATGATGGTCATGGACTAACTCCCTGAAACTAAAACAATCCCCAATACACTTTTAAAAATATATATAAGTTGCTTTGGCTATGGAGCTTTGTTATAGCAGTAGAAAAGTAACTAAGTCATCTACCTTAAAACAAAACAAAACAAAAAAGGTCTAGAGTTAAAATTCCCAGATTGTAAATGCCAAGCAAGCCTGGTAGATTCCAGCCTCGGAAGGCAGAGACAGAGGATCCCCAGAGCTCAACTAGTCATAGCAGTGTTCGACTGAGACGATGTGCCCAAATAAGGTGACTGAGGATAAGTCTCCATCAACCATGGGTCTCCATGCGCATCCACATACATGTGCACTCACACAAAATTGTGCGTACACACAGATCTCTCTCTCTCTCTTTTTTCTCTCTCATTCTCTCCCTCCTCCCCCCCCCCACACACACATGAGAAAATTGAAAACAAGCCAAACTTGATGCATGCCTGTAATTCCAGAACTGCAGAGGTGGAAGCAGAAAGATCAGGAATCAAAGGTCCCACTTGACCCTGGCCTAGACTATATGTAACCCTGTCTAAGCAAATCAAAACAAAAGACAAACAAACACAGACTCCCTGTAATCCCAGTAACTTTGAGACTGAGACAGGAGGCTAATCAGGAGGTTGAGGCCAGCCTGGGATATTGGGTGAGACCTTGTAGCAAAGAAGCCCAAACCAAACAGTGAAGACGGGTACAGATCTCAAGGAGACGCTGCTAGTAGTAAAGAAAATGGGGAAAGGCCTGGAGGACATTTCAGAAATCCTTGAAACTGCTCCTTTCAACTTAGGCCCAGAGGCCTAGAAAGGCAAAGTGCTTTTAGGGAGGGGAAGAGCTTCTCCCGCCTTGCTGCTCAGGGCATTGCTGCTCCTCCTTTGCAGTGAAATTCTCTATGGCTCCTCCAGCTGCGGTTCAAGTGGCCCCAGAACACAGCTTGTGCCATTGCTCCAAAGACTGTGCGGATCCACATATGGTAAAAGCAGAGCTATTATTCTACCAAGAGTGCCAAGGAAAGCCTAGGGTGCCACTGTAGGTGTCCTCAACAAGAACATATAGATCCGTGAGACTGCTGCATAAGCCCTAGAAAGGCAGGATCAGTGGCAGCATGCAAAGCCATATGTATCAGCTGTACAGTAGCTACATGGGTCTCAACTAGCAAAGGCTCAGGGCCTCTTCTTGATGTAGTGGGTACAGACTATCAGATACAGAACTTCAAGCTGTAAGTCGACACTTCTGGGTTTCAGTCTTGTTTGGGACCCATTACTCATTCCTATCTATTTCTTTTAGAAATGGAATGTTTATTCTATTCCTCCTTTTCTCTTGTATCTTGAAAGCAGATGTCATTCGAAATTTGTTTTTTTCCCCCAGGAAGGGTCCTGAACCAGTACCTTGAGCATAGCAGGCACTTAACCATATACCAAGTCTGATAACTTGCTTTTGATTCTATAGGTTCACAGTGAGGGACTCCTTGAGTCTTAGACGAGACTTAGAACTTTTGATTTGTACTAAAATGAGTTAAAACATAGGAAGCATTTCCACAGAATACATTTTGCATTGTCAAAGACATAAATCTTGGAGTTCAAGAGTAGAATTTGATGGTTTATACATGGTTTGTATTCCTCAAAGGATTTTTTTTTTTTTTTGAGACAGGGTTTTACTATGCAGTGAAGGCTGGTCTGGAATTCAGAGGTCTGCTTGACTCTGCCTCCCAAGTGCTGGAATTAAAGGGGTGTGCCACCATGCCTAGCCCTCAAAGGAGTTTTGTTTTGCTTTGAATCAAGGTTTCACTCCGTAGCCCAGGTTGGCCTTTAACGGATAGCGACCTTTTTGTTTCTGCCCCTGAATGCTGGGATTACTGGCATGCATCTTTACTGGAAGTTTGTTTCCAATATAGCAGTGATGGGAGGTAGTGAGGCCTCACTGAAATTAGATGGGACACTGCCCCCATGAAAGGATTAATGCTTTTCTTATGGCTGTACACACTTGCTTTTGCAGAACTAGGCTGCTACACACAATTGGCCCCTTCTTCACCCAGCCATTTCGCTTTCTACTTCCCTGCCAAGCTGTGATGCAGAGGCTATGTGCGTGTGTGTGTGTGGGGGGGGGGGGAGTGTGGTGTGTTGTTTCTCAGAGGGCTGAATTGATGTAGCTGCCTAATCTTAGACTTTGAGTCTCCAAAACTGTTAGCTAAATATCTCTGTTTTGTCTACAAACTATCCAGTGCTAGTAATTTCGTAATGCCAATACGAAATGGAATGGAAGTACACAATTGGGTAATGTTTAGTCATACTTTTCTTTTAAAAGAGAGATTTGTGGAGTTAAAATAGTTACTAAAGTAATAAAGTAATTAATAGTTATTTAAGTAATTACTTAAATAGTAGTTACTATTAGTTATGAAACCCATGTAATAGGCACAATGCAAAGCACTCTCAATGAAGCTGTGAAAGTTAGGCACTTTCTCAACTTTATAAACCAGATCACAAAACCAGGCCCGAGGGACTCCAAAAGGTATCTATATTACCTGTAATAAGAATCAGGTCTATTCCAACCAGTTTGATTTCTCAAGTGCAAACTGAGTGCATAAGACAATAGTAATATCAAATAAGCACATTCAGGAAGTGAGAAATAAGGGTAACTCCTTTTATCTGTCAATGGAACCAGCTCATTTTAGAAAATCAATTCACCCATGCTTGTTTCATTGTCCATCTGAGTTACTGAATCAAAGTGAGACTTTTCTTTGATAAAAGGTCTTATTATATAGTCTAGGACTGGTGTTGAAATCACCATCCCCGTTTCAGGTTTCTGAGTGCTGAGATTACAGGTGTGCACAACTGGCTGAAATATGTGTTTTTAAAAAGCTTTAAAGGATTCATCTAATCTTGATTCACTCCATTTTATCCTCTCTGCCCCTCTTCTCTTTTCTTTCTTTTGGAAAAGGATTTTGCTATCTTCCCCAGGGTAGCCTATAATTCCATGGATCCAGCAATTTTCCTGCTTCAGCCTCCAAATCACCCAGGACTCTAGGTACATGCAACCTTGCCTCACACAATTAACATTTCCAATAGGTCTTATTACTCTTCCTGTAGGGCTCTTTGCATATGCATATTTCTTCTATGTCAACAGCCAAGTAAACAAGTGATTGATCGGACAAGGCTTTGCAATTCCTAAAGCCATTGTACACTGATGAGCGAGAAGCAATGGGAGGGAGGATTCTTTTTTTTTTTAAAAAAAAAAAAAAAAAAAGACTTATTTTTATGAGCATTAGTGTTCTGCCTGCATGTTTGTACAAAGGTACCAGATCCTCTGGAACTGGAGTTACAGACAGCTGTGAGCTGACATGTGGGTGCTGGGAATTGAACTCAGATCCTCTGGAAGACCAGCCAGTACTCTTAACCATCGAGCCATCTCTCAGGTCCCCAAATCTATTTTTCTAAAGGTGGCTCAACATTGGAAGGGAAGAAAATAGTCTATCATAAGGAACAAGCATAGGACAGTTTCATGACAGACATGTAAAGAACACACATATAAATCCAAAAAATTAAAATGTGTTCTCAGTTGACTTGGATTATTACGTATGTAATGCAATATACTTGGATTATTACATATGTGTGCTATGGGCTCAGACAAACCTGGGGTTGACTGTAGGCTTTACCACTTACTAGCCATATGACCTTTAGAAAACTTTTATCTCCCCACCCCCAAATCTGCCATAAGAAGTGAAGGCCTGTGTTAGGACTGTTGTGAGAATCAATTCACCATGGAAACCTCAGGTAGCACAGTAGGCTACAACTCTGGCTCATTTGCAATGTGGAGAAGGCAGGCTCAGGGGAAATGTGTCAGAACTGCATGGAAATTCACAGGGAAGACAAGGCTGAGGCAGGTGTCCCGACCCCAAAGCAAGCACAACCTGTGAGACTAGGTTTCTTAAATCTGTTCAATTACAGATATTTGATTAAAAAACCATTTAAGGCAGATGATTGCAGTAAGTATGACAGAATTTTAATAAAGTGACATACTCATTTAACACAGCCTTTATTTTTATTTCAAAACAAAATTCCAGGAAACAAAATATTTAACAACAATTGGGTAGTAATTAAAATAAAAATCACAGTTTCGACGAATCAAAACCAGACAACTGCTGAAAGGTAGATCACTTGGCTTACCAAAGAAAAAGTTAATGTTAAAAAGGGTTAAAATTAAGTTTAACAGCATTCTCTACAATGCTACATTCCCGAATTAAGAAAGGAGAGTTCACATATATAACTAAATGTTAAATATTGAGAATTGGCTGAAATCTACATATTTCATGGTAAATTATGCATGAAAGTTTAATTGCATAAACTTCCTGAGTGGCTCCCATGCTGCACTAGGTCTACATGCTTAATATTCGCAGTAAACACATTATAGCTTTAAGTGATTGAGCATGACAGACCTTCAACTGCACTTTCTGACCAGTCACTATATCCACTCTAGTTGCTGAGGGGTCTAGACTACAAACCTCAACCTTAAATGATAGTGGAAAGAAACACAATGGAAAAGGCTAGAAGACTGCCAAGTGTGCATTTCCAAGCACTGTCCCTTCAGAGCGTAGTCTTCCCCTGGCCTTCTCACCTGACTTTCAGCCTTTTAAGTCTGTGCTCTTTTACTCACAGAGAACCTCCCAGAATCAGAGCTGTTGATCTGTACACTCTTTCAACCATCTCAGTGGAAAATAACTTTAACCTGATTACTACTGTGGGCCCATTCCCATGATAGTTGTCAAGGTCCCTGATCAATGTCTGAATTTATCCTTCATACACACAAAAAAGAGACTCTTTCCCGGGTGGTCTGAAAGTATGGCTCCATACCAATTGCACACTAATTTTATTTAAAAGGAACTGGTACTATGTTCGAGTGTTTTCATTTCATAATTTGGGTTAGATTTTTAAATTTTAACCCTAGAACTTTATTTACCAAATCAAAAGTCTTTTCTATATATACTTACCTTTCTATTATATATTCTAAATAAAGGGAGGGAAAATAAGTCCCCGATTAACTACAAATTAAAAAAAAAAAATCTATTCTAGAAAATGGCTTGCATACCACCTCAGAAGGCTCAGGTTTTTCTTAGTCAAACAAAACTTGAGGTAACTGAATCAGAAATTGATGGCAAATATACCTCAGGAATGTACTTATAAATGATGACTGAAATATAGTATTTACTAATATTAAAAATGTAGTGTTACACAGTAAACATGTGAAACAAGGAATATCCAGTTACAAACATTTGCTGAGTTTTTTTAAAGGGGGAAAGAGAATTTTCAATGATTAGAAAATACAGCAAAGAGAGTCAACTCCATAAACTACAGAGATTAGATAAGCAATTATCTAAACGCTTACTACCATGATTCAAATGAAATGCATTCTGCACAAACTGTCACTGTAAATACAAGGCAGTCTGCTAACATTTTGAAGATGGGTCACTGCCCTAAGAGGTCAAGTATTTCACTGTGGTAGTTAAAGCAATTACAACCCATAGCCCTTTAGGCACTGAGTGAGAAAGCATCACCAGTACATATGAAGTTAGGGGCACTGGGGCTGTGTCACCTCAGTACCTTTGAAAACTAACTCCCACCACTAAGTCCTGTATTCCCACTAATTTCTTTTCTCTCTTTGCTTTTCATCCCCCAATCCCCTAACTTTATTACACACAGGTGCATGGCTGTCATCGATTAAACACAGATTGGTGGCAGAATGATGGTTCCTCTCATCCCACATGCATGGTGAGTGCTAGGACAAAAAAAGGCAAGCCAGATTGAGAATCTACACTAACACAGAGGATCAAGGCAAAAAAGCAAGTTTCACAGGCAACATTTACTTGTGCACCTAAAACAGTACTGAAAAACGAGGTAGATAAACAAAAGTAACTGGACTGCAAGTAAATCTGGGGTTTTCAGATGATAACATTGCATCAGACCTTAGAAAACACTCTACACTCAACCCAAAAAATCACAGCGGAAGTGCCTTTTAAACATTCACAGTTAGGTTTCCTGTCAAACTATTGGAACTTATATGCTTGGGATTAGCAAGGAAGAGATGAAAAACTGCAGGGATAGTTGTGAAACTCCAGCAAACTGCTCAGATTCAAGACTGCTCCAGGCACAGGAAGGGTTCTGCATGGAATACAGCAGTACTGGTTCCATCTTGTTATACCCAACTCCACAGACCCAAGAGCAGTGCTTCATGCTGACTTGCTCATGTCACCACACGTGAGGACACAATGCTGCTCATCAGATGTGCACTTGGAGAGGGAAACAGAATGGGTAGACATACAGATTATCTCCCAAGGAAACTTGACAAGATGGTGGCTAAGTGCAACCTTTGTGTTGATTACAAGAAAGAAAGCAAAAAGGATAGCTTTGCATACTTTCTAGAAATGAACAGAAGGCTTATTATATGTACTAGGCTCTTTGTTAAAGAGAAAGGGTACTTCTTAGTGTTATCTGGAATTCATTATTTATGGGGGGAGAAAAGTACCTCAGGCAAGGATGGAAACAGCACGATTATAAGACTTATCAAAATTATGAAATAATACAAAATTCGCACCTAGAAAACTAATCAATATTTACAATCAAAGTGACTATAATCTGAATCAAATCAAAAAGTAATGAGGGAAAGTAAAGAAAACCCCACAGCAAAGTGAATAGCATTGTTTTCATTTCTGCACACTCCCTTTTTCATAAGCTTTAACTTCTACACATTACATATGCATAATGTATATGTAACATATATGTTAACCCAGATACTGCAGTCAGCATGGAGACAGCAGTACACTAGTACCATCTTCAAACTTTAGAAGATGACTTTTCTTTCCAGCAAAACCTGAAAAGATTCTAAATATTACAAGGCACTGCAAACATCTGCAGGCAAACAAGAACAATGAATTATATGGAAAACTGAGATGTGTAACAAAACACAGGACATACTATGTAGAGCAGCCATTAGTAAATGGAATTGTACTTGTCATCCGTGGAATTCATTTAAAAGGATTGCAACTAGAGGAGATCCAGTCTCAAAACCTGTAGTATTTCACCTTACAGGTTATTTAGCCCAAGATATGACACAAAACCAACTGATAATGAACCAGACAGTTTTAAAGAACTATAGGGTTTAGGAGTATTGTTTTGTACATGTGGAAAACACTCCAATGCAAGCAACTGCACTACATGAATAGCCTAAAAAATGGCTTCAAATGCAAAGCAATACCATGGAAGGAATTTGAGGAATCCATGCATATGATCTGAACTCACCCAAAACATGATGTCTTAGGAAAAAAAACCTGTGGCTCTTATCATTAGCAATCCACGGAATGTCCCCAGAAACAGTGAGAAAAATGTGATGACGGCTGTGGTCTTTAGGTAAGCAATGTAAGACAACTTTTAAAAAGGGTACTGAATGTCACAAAGTATGAAACTGTATGAAAAAAAAAAAGCACACCCATTAAGTTTTCTCACTTCCCAGCAAGCCCATGGGGGTAGGGGTTTAGAGGGATATGGAGGAAAATCGGTTAACAGAAACAAAGACCACAATCTGGAATGGTTACCAAGAGAATTCCTAAATAGGAAAACATGTATTCCAAAGGACTTTCAAAGTTTCAATGAATGGTAAGTCATTTGAACATGAATACAGAGGGGCTGACTGAAACCAAGTAAGAATTCTATTTGCGTTTCACAGACTGAAAATTAGGTAACCCTGTGACTAGCGCTTAAGATTACTAAAGTTAACCTTCCTAAAAACCAAAGGTGTACATTTTGACACTGCCTCCCTTCCTCCTAAAACTGGATAAAACCCAGTAAAGTGCAACTGACAGTGAATTCTCTCAAATTCTCAAGAGGCTGACAAACGCATCTAAGATCTAAAATGTTCTAATGCTATAGACACTAGTAAGAAATGATAACAACCCAAACATTGTCATCAAAAAAGGTTAAAGGCAATTTAAATAATATCATCCTAGGGTGTACTATCTCACGGCAGGACAGTGTGTATCCTACATCTCTTAGAACCCTGTAAAGCCAGTGTTTTATGCAAAAGTCTCAAAAGCTACAAACCCTAGTGTGTCAAGTACAGTTCACTTTAGAAGAATGGATTAACAGAAGTGTTAACCTGAATCTCCTTGGTTAGGATTACAAGGATTACCTCCCCACCCCCAAATGAGATTCACATCAGCTGCAATGCCTAGCAAAAGAATGCAAGCCAAACCAGTGCCTCTCGGATGCTTAAAACCAAAGTGGTGCGCACATGAGAAAAGGTGGCCACTTTGGGTTGTTACCAAAACCCAGAAGCAGCTCTAGTAGCTGTAGGTTCAAGGAACTGTTACAGTTCTGCTTTTGCCTTTCCCTCCGCCTCACTCTGAACAAGCCCTCACTCCTCCTGCTGTGATGACGGGGAGAAAAATCACATTAAAAACACTCAGGTTTTGTACTGTTTGACAAAAGTCTACTACATTTATACATCAAAACATATCCTGCAGCCAGTTACTGCCTTCTGTGAAAAGTAAACCTAAGATAGACATGACGAATCCCACAAGACTGGCTACTGGAGGGTCTTACGTCATCCACATTTGGGGAGAACCAATCCACATACTTTTTTTACACATGTTAAAGAGAAGTCTCATACAACTGCTGGTAGCAGCATAAAAAGGAGGGCGGGCGGGGTGAATGTGTCTCTGCAACACATGGAAGGTGTCTTGGAAATGGTAACACTTAAGCTGAGCTAGTAAAGCATTCGGAACAGTTTTCTTTAAAAATCAAGTATCAAAGAGGATAGGAGTTGAAGTGAAAAAACATCTCCGTGTGTAGTATTCTTTGTGCAAATTGCACATTAACTACAGAATGATGAGCTGTATCAAATATCACATTGGAACAACAAAAACACAGTTTAAAGTAGACATGAATGAGAGAAAATATGGCAGAACTCAAGAAGAAAGTGTAGCATCACAGGTGTCTGAAAGTTCTCTCCCCTTCCTTCAGCATCGACTTGGATTCATTTAGGACCAGGAGGGATTGAAGCTGGATTCTGCACTGGTGGAGCTGGAAAGGACTGCAAATTCATCCCGGGCTGGAAGAGTCCCCCAGACTGGGTAGGAAGCACTACAGACTGCTGTGCTGTTCCGGAAATCCCTACCCACTGTACTGGATAGCCTGAGGGGCCCACAGCATTGTACTGACAAGCGTGAGGCATTCCGTATGATGCTAATGGCCCAGGAAATGAAGGGAGTGGGAGTCCTTGTGGCAAGGAATTTGGGACAGCTCCACGAATTTGGGAGAGAGAAGAAATCCAGTTTGACGTATATCCCATAGTAGATGATGGAGCACTCTAATGAAAACAAACATAAAAACAAAACATCAGTTCATCTGGCACATTCTTTTTTCTCAGTCTCTATGCCTATTCTTTTTGCCTCACTCCTTCCACTACATCGAGTGGCACACCTTTCTGTGAGTTATGCATTCATCTTCCTAACTGACCTGCCGTTCAGTATAGGCATTATTCAGATAAGGAAACAAAAACTAAAATTGGTAAGTAACCCAATGTCACCAAGCAAGTGAGACAGGGATTTCAACCCTTTCCAGATGACTCCAAGGCCCATATTAACTCCCTGTTCACACTTTAGCCCCTACTCACGCTAACACTATTATTTTGTGTTTACTTCATTCTGCCAGCCATGAATGGTTTTTTTTTAGACTGTATGCAAAGATGAAAATAGACCATCATACTTGCACGAGCCTCCGGACAGAGGAACACAATTAGTGTAACAAGGGGACCTAACATATAGTAGATGCTCAATAAAAATCTCCTCTGTTCCCTTTTCACTATCTTAAAGCCTGTCACTTCTGTTACCATCTTTTTATTTTATTTTGCTTGTATGGGTATTTTTCCCACATATGTGTGTATGTATACATGCATGTATATATGTAACATGTGTATGTATTACCCATGGAGACAAGAAGAAGGAGCTAGATCATCTGGGACTAGAGTTACAGAGAGAACATGTGGGTATTGGGACTCAAATCCAAGTCCTCTGAAAGAGCAGCCAATGCTTTTAATGCCTGAACCATCCATCTCTCTAGCCCTTCTGTTATATTCTTACACATTTACTTTTATTCTTGTGTGTGTGGTGTGCACATGCATGTGAGCTTATGTGCAGATAGAGGCAAGAAGTCCACTTTGGGTGTCACTCCTCAGGTGCTATCCAAGTTGTTTTTTGAAGCAGAGTCTGTCACTGGCCGGAGGCTCACTAAATTGGTATAGAGATTATAACACATTTATAACGCACATAGGAATAATGATCCCAATGGACGTAAAGAATTCTCTTAGGAGCCTCAAATCCTTAGTTCAAAGTAAAAGTAAACTTTCAATGACACTTTTGTTAGAAACTTTCAATGTAAGTGAGGATAAAAGGTTTTTAAAAGTTTTACTTGAAAATGAATGACAATATATGTTTAATTACAAAATATTTTCTTTGAAGTTGAGCAATCTTATATCAGCATTTTCTTTCTGGAAAGGTAAAACTAAATTTAATGCTTCTGATTAAAATGGCAGTATAGTGTGAGCACATTTGAATAAGGTCATTTCTATGCATCCATGTATACTTATAGAAAATGATCTGAGATCTAACATTTACCATTTTTGGGTGGTGAGATTTGAAAGTGGTATCTTAAAAATTGTACTTTTTTTCCTTGGTTAAGATATGTAATGAGTATTATTGTTTTTAAAAACAATAGTATGCTTTTTAAAAGACTGAATTAGAGAGGTTGTAAGTCTACTCTTGAATATCCCTAAGATATCTCTGATTCAAATGCCCAAACAGGCAATCGTCTCCTACACTACCATATCTGCTCATATGCACAATTTCAGTGATCAGCATCCAGGAATAATACCCAGACAGCAGCCACCACTAACCAAGTCATACAGTCATTCAATTACCAAATATTGTCTCTTCTCTCTTAATTATTAGCTAGACTACTATGACTAGCTCTTGATTGGTCAGAAAACACTGACCCTGATCCCTCCAAATTCTGTCTTCTTGCTTCCGTCCGTGCTCTTCTCAAAACAAATGAACAGTGATTCAAGTCTCATCCTCTCAATAACCTGGGGTGCCATAGCAATCCATCTTTCTTAAAAACAGGGTTCCTTCCCATGACCACATTTGGGAGCCCATTCTACTCCTTAGCTTCCCTGTTCACCACCTCTTGCTCTCTTCACATCAGCCAGACTGGCTTCCTTTGCAGCCTTCATGTTTCTTTCTTCACATCAGGCTTTATACATACTAATTTTTTTCCCCTGCTTAGTTAGGAATGAAGAACTAGTTAACTCTACCCTTCCTTTAGATCTCAGTTCAACTATTACTTTATCAGAGAAGCTTTCCTTAACCATGTACAATTGCATGTGGAGGTCAGATGACAATTTGTGGGACTCAGTTCTTTCCTTCTACCATGTGGGTTCTTGGAATTGAATTTAGGTGCTCAGGCTTGACGATAAATGTCTTTACACACTAGGCCTTCTGGCTGGCCCTCACTGACCACATTTTAGTAGATCAAATTTCTCTAAGTATATGATATTCCCTTATACCTCTCTTTGTAGTTCTTATTATAATTGTGATTTAATGGCTCTATTTGCTTTTACTTGTGTCTAGCAGAGCACCTGGCACACAATAAAGGCTTGATACACGAGTATGCAAACCAAAGTGGCTAAGTAGGGCTACAGAACAGTACTGTGCAAGAACACTAGTTGATCCTCTACACAAATATATAACCAACCAAATCTAAAGTACGAAACAGTTACCACATATAAGTAACCCCCATGATGTGATGGTCTAACTCTGTAGGTGCTATCTAACTTAATCTTTACAGGAACCCTGCAAGGATTATTCACATTTGAAATCTACAAACTCTGAGGCAAAGAGACATGAGGTCATACAACTCATAAATACATTTGTTCTATCGACATAGCCTTCCTCCGTACCATACTCTAAGTCTCTCATTGGCAGAACAAATGCATTTATGCCTTGAAATGCCTCTGAAGGAGCTCAGATTTTAAAAGTAATGATACTATTTAAGCATCACCAGGTGCCAGGAATAAGACGACACACATCTCCCAAGCAGATATCTTGCTTACTAGTTAAGGAATCTAAGATTTGAATAGTTTTATTTAACATTAATAGATTTTTTTTTGAAGTTAACATCATCCTATGTGGCTCAGGCACCAACTGAAGATACTCTTACTTCAGCCTCCTAAGTTCTGGGACAATGGATGTGCATCTTCATGTCCTGTTTAAAGAAGACTACTCATTTTTCTTCCTTTGTTCTCACAGTGCATGGTAACAAATCCAAGGCTTCTTAATTGCCAGGCAAGGGCTCTACCACTAAGCTACAACCTCAGCCCAATGAAAGTATTTTCATAGATTCTTTATTAAACTAGTTCCATGACTATATCTATTACCAAGTATACATGGAGGAATAATATAGTCAGAGATATCTTCCAATTATGAGGGCTGAAATTCTTACATTTCACATTTTAACAGGTTTGTTTACTTTGAAAAAATATAGCTTACTTTAAAAATTTCAACACAAAAACATACAAAGTAAAATAGGGTTCGAATTCTACCTTCTAGCATAGTGTTCAGGGCTTTTCATATTTATATATTCATAAATATATGCTTAACATATAATTTTGCCTAAATAATATTATTTTATACATTCTGTTAGATAAATCTATCTTCTTCACACTTCAAAATGCACCGTGAACATCTTGCCATATACCACTTATATGTACTTCGTATCTTGTATGCATCCTTTTTTCTATAAAATCGATAGACCTCATAATATTTCACCTTCCACAGCCTTAAGATTGTTTTATGCTAAATGGAGATAGTTCAGATGCCTTTGGGGATGTAAGGACATTGCATCGGACATCTTTTCCTTAACACTTAATTCTTTTTGTACCATCAGATTACCCTCACTCTAGATGAATTCTTTTTGAATATTTTCTATTTTTAGACAGAGAATAACAGGCCCATCACCTCTTTTCATAAAGCATGTTTGTTCTTTTAAGCACAGCAAACTGATTTGTTAAGAAAAACTAAACTAGAACTGCTACGAATGGGAAGGGCTTCACTGGAGGAATAGACAATAAATCATGTGGGAACAGAGCACAAGTGGGAACAGAGCCACAACCATTTGCTTACACATTTTCTTAGGCTGATTTTTGCACTACAATCAAATTGATTTTTGTAATCCTGTGGCATAGAAAGTCTAAAATGTTTACTGATGGGCCCCTTCATAAAAATTTGGCAACTCTTGGTCTGAAAGTTAATTTGCTCAAAGACATGCTAAATCTAGATAAAGATCAAAGTCTCAACGTCATTGTCATACCATTTTTGCACAGTAACTATAGGCACAGACCCAAATCAATTTTTATACTTTTTAGTTTTTATAAAGAGGATGGATGATAAACAACTTACTTCACATAACTTGTTCCAGTTTTCTGCCTCTGATTTTTGTTGGTTCTGTTTGAGTTGGTTTAAACTTGGCTTACTAGGAAAATGTCCTACTGTTTCTCTTGTCCAGTCATCTACCAGCTTGTGTAAATCATCTGTGAACATCCCCTTCTTACTGGCTGGAGATTGCTGACATGACACGGTATTACTCTCCACACACAGCTCATCTACAAGAAACAAAACAAAACAAAATCATGTAAAGGGATTGCAACTGATAATCAGGTAACTCTCCTGTATTTTTTGTTTTCTTGAGAATTTTTAACGTGTGTGTGTGTGTGTGTGTGTGTGTGTGTGTGTGTGTGTGTGTGTAAGGACAACCTGCAAAAGTGAGCTATCTCCTTCCACCATGTGGACTCCCAGGAATCAAACTCAGGTTGGAGGCAAGCTCCTGTGTCTGCTAAGCCATTTCCCTAGCCTAAGGTGACACTTCTTTGAACAACATATATGAAATGAGGGTAACCACAAATTATAGTTGAAATGAGATTGCTAATTTAAATTAACAATCTGGGTTATGCTGGTGTAATCACCAAATAACCCTTTAACATTCATGTTTCTTACAGCTTGGACATCAAATTAAATGATTACCATAGGTATAAAACCATGTGTAATGAACAGGCTCTCCAAAATATGAGTATAACTTTAATCTTTTTATTAGCTTCCTTGAGCACATATTTGGAGGAGTTAAAACAAAAGAGTCACATGTACTAGAAACCAGGAAATTGAAATCAGGTCACAGAGGGGAAGAAAGACCTAACTGAAGAGAGAAAGAAGAGGGTGGTAAGGGAAAATGAAGAGGGGGTGAGAGAAAAGGAAAAGGGAGAGGGCTGGGGGAGGGAGTAACTACCCTAAGGATGTTTGACAAAGCTATATGGAAGCTACTATTATAAGCTTCCATACATACCTACACATGTAAGGGTTTAACTGGAGTTATCCTACCTAGGGGCTAAAGCTCCCCTTAGAAGTCATAGTACTCACTGCTAAGTGGATATTAGTCCAAAAGCTCGGAATACCCAAGAGTCACTTCACAGCAACCGTTGGGCTGAGCGTGAGGTCCCAGATGGAGGAGTTGGAGAAGGGACTGAAGGAGCTGAGGGAGTTGGCAGCCCCAGGGAGGGAGCAACAGTGTCCACTGGCCTGACCCCTTGATGCTCCCGGAGACTGATCCACCAACCAAAGAATACACATGGAGGGACCCATGATGCTGGCCACATATGTGGCAGAGGAGGGCCTTGTTAGCCATCAGTGGGAGGAGAGGCCCTTGGGCCTGAGGGTGTTTGATGCCCCAGTATCGGAGAATGCCAAAGGAGAGAAGACAAGAGTGGGTGGGGGAATACCCCCATAGAGGCAGGGGAGGGGGAGGAAATAGGGAGGTTCAAAAGGGGAGATCTGGAAAGGGGGAAACATTTGAAATGTAAATAAAGTAGGAAAAAAAAAAAGAAGAAGAAGAAGAGGTCATAGGCCCTCATATATAAAAGCCCAGTGCCAGCCAGGCAGTGGTGGCGCACACCTTTAATCCCAGCACTCGGGAGGCAGAGGCAGGCAGATTTCTGAGTTCGAGGCCAGCCTGGTCTACAGAGTGAGTTCCAGGACAGCCAGGGCTACACAGAGAAACCCTGTCTCAGAAAAAAAGGAAAAAAAAAAAAAAAAAGCCCAGTGCCAGGTGTGGCATACTTCCCCTCAAGTATTTGGTCACAGACGTCCTAGAGACTCCCAAATCAATACAACCTATTACCATTGCTCTCGATTGCCCGATAGAATGTGATAGTAATACCTTATTTCAGAAGCTACCACAAACTTCGGTCACAAGACTTGAATAAGTCAAGTTGGTACTGACCGGGATGCTTATTCCTGCTGGCTAGTTTTCATAGTGGTTTGAATATGCTTAGCCCAGGGAATGACATTATTAGGAGGTGTGGTCTTTTTAGAGTAGGCCTAGCCTTGATGGAGGAAGTCTGTCACTGTAGGGGTGGGCTTTGAGACCCTCCTTCTAGCTGCCTGGAAGATAGGCTCTCCTGGCTGCAGATGGATCAAGAAGCAGAACACTCCATTCCTTCTCCAGCACTGTGTCTGCCTGCATGCCACCATGTGTCCTACCATGATGACAACAGACTAAATCTCTGAACAGTAAGCTAGCCCCAATTAAATGTTGGCCTTTATAAGAGTTGCCTTGGTCATGGAGTCTGTTCACAACAATGGAAACCTTAACTAAGACAGAAGGTTGGAAGGGATAAAAGTCATTAAGAGTGATCCCTGTAAGGTATAATAATGACTGTCCTGGCAAGTAGACCAGTGACATGAAGAGGCCATCTCCTATAGTCAGGCAGGAACCCTAGTAGAGTGATAGAGACACCAACACACCCACAAAACGTTCAGCCCAAAATTTATCCTGTCTATAAGAAATGCAGGGATGGGGGATGGAGCAGAGACTGAGGGAATGACCAACCAATAACCTGCCCAACTTGAGACCTATCCCATGGGCAAGCACCAATCCCTGACACTATTAATGATAGTCTGTTATGCATCAGAAGCATGTTGCCCTCTGAGAGGCTCCATACAGTAGCTGACTCAGACAGATACAGACACCTACAGCCAAACAGTGGATGGAGCTTGGGGACTCTTATGGAAGAATAGGAGGAAGGATTGTGGGTCACCTAAGGGGATAGGAACTCCACAGGAAGACCAACAGAGTCAACTAACCTGGACCCTTGGGGCTCTCATAGTATGAACCACCAACCAAAGAGCATACATTGGCTGGACCTAGGCCTCCCTGCACATATGTAGCAGATGTGCAGCTTGGCCTTCATATGGGTCCTGAATAACTAGAGTGGGGGCTATCCCAAAAGCTGTTGCCTGTCAGTAGGATATGCTCTTCTAGCTGGGCTGCCTTGTTTGGTCTCAGTGGGAGAGAAAGAACCTAGCCTCACAGACATTTGAAGTGCCTGGGTGGGGGATAATCTAGGGGGGACCCACAGAGGAAAAGGGGAGGGAGATGGGGAGAAGGATTGCCAGAGGGGGTGACTAGTGGCAGTGAGTGGGATGTAATGTAAATAAATAAAAAAAAATAAATTAAATAAAACAAAAACAAAACAACAACAAAAATTTAATACCCACAGGGCCAAGGATGTGCCTTAGTAGTACACTGCTTGTATATAGCATGGATGGCCATAGGTTCAAGCCATAGAGGAGCAGCATCATAGAATGATAAAAATGGAAACAATTTTATGTATATAGTAAAAAGTACTTTTTAAAAATGGCGAAACCAGACCCAGAAAAAGTAATTTGATCATGTTGATGTTCTTCCAGAGGCAACAATTTTCAACAAAATTCAAAACATAGAACCACATTTTATTTAAATTTGTACTAATATTTATGTTTATGATTAAATTTTTAAGAAGAATCAGGCATTGCACCGGGAAAGCTGAGGCAGAACATTTCAAGTTCAGAAGCAGCCAGAGCTACAGTCACTAAAAGTTTTAAGCTCTTTTTGTCCTTAAGCAAGAGGGTAAAGGAGAGTGGGATTGGTTTAGAAAACGAGTAAACGCTAGTGTTCTGGAATGGGATGTGAAACTTGGTGGCTGTTACACACAGAATCACAAGGTCCAATCCAGATGCCCCTTTTATCTTTTACTTACTCTTAGTACCTTCAGCCTTGAAAGGGCAGGAGAGCTACTGGGTAAGTCTGGAGGGAAATCAACCTTGTACTACCAGTCTGGCACAGGCTTTCCCTAAATGACTAACCAAAACCTGACCCAAAGGTTAAATTAAAGTAGTAAAGATAACAGATAAAACTATTAACGCTAATGAACTTTGCAGACCCTTTCAGCAAAAGTGGGCTTCATGTCCTTAAAAAGGAAGGTAGGTAGCTATTAATTTGAATAGCACACATATTCAAGGTATCATCTGTAGAAAAATTAATAATACAGTTTGTATGAGCAAATGGTTGATACAATGGTTGTATCAAGTCTAGGGAATAGTGTTTTGTAGCCATTTGCCCCATCTTTTGGCTCTTACATACTTCCAGACCCTTTTCCACAACATTCCCTGAGATGTAGAGGGTGTGGTATAAGTGTACAATATAATTTTGATTTATGCTCTAAGAATGGAGTTTATTGTTTGACATTATTTCCCAAAGTCCTTGAAAATTTGAGTCCAAATGATAGAATCTCCTTTACAAAAATGATCTTTCTTTTTGTATTATGGAGATACTTATATCATAATATTATCTATTAATTTAATTTATTAGTAGCTATTTATAGGATTAAATTTATTTCAATTTCAGTATGTTTCACTAGGTTTTTAATCAATTTTATTGTAGAAAAGGATTTATCTATTTTCAGTACAGATGAACTTTAAATAGCTAATTAATTAAGAATTCTGGTTATAATACTGTTCCACATGTTGTAAATAATTAAGGGTGTTTAACTCTGGACCAAAAGACAAAATTAAAGGAGTTACAGCTGTTTCTAGGAGCCGGAGGCTGTCAATGCAGGGATACACTTATATTGGAAATTCAGAAAGTTTCCTTTTGATTGCCCAAGCAAAACACAAACATGTCTTTTTGTGCTATATTTTGTTGCAAAGAGAAAAGCAATTAAAAGTTGAATTATAATTGGTCTTTTTTAATACCTTTGACTCCAACACATTTTTCTATAACCTGCTTTGTGAAACAAATCCTATAAATTGAAAATATGAAATAGAATTTCTTTAAAAAGTCTTAAAATGAATTTCTACCACAGCTGCCTTGTAAAAAAAAAAAAACAAATAACAGATGAAGTTGATTATGAAATGACAATGTGGTAAAAGCATATGTGAAGAAATAAAAAGAATTATATATTAGTAAATACAACATTGTACTTTGTGCTTATAATTCTTATTCTCTCATCTAATTACAAAGATGATTAAAAAATTCAACAATTACACAAATGATTGGCTTATATAACACGTAAAATGTAATATGTACAATAATACTAGTACAAAGAAAGGAAGTCATATACACAGTAGAAAATGCAGATACCATTGAAATTAAGATAGTGTTATTCTGAACTATGTTGCCTTGAATTAAAAAGGTAATTGTAATTCCCATGACCACCACAGGAAAATAACTAAAAAATATAATAAAGGAAACAACAAGAGGATTACAAAAAATCTCTACTTAGGGCTTGGGAAGATGGCTCAGCACTTATTGTACAGTCATGAAGATTGGAGTTCACATTCCAGCACCCACATAATAAGCCAGGCATCCAAACATCTGTAATTCCAGCTGTTAGGGGAGGCAAGAGAGCAGCATCATGAGGCTTGCTGGTTTTCAGCCTATTTAAGAAACCAAGGGCCTCCTCTTTCAAGGGGAGTGGAGTGGGAGGAGGGTCTCTGTAAGGTGGGGGACCAGGGTGGAGTGGCAGCATTTTATGTAAATAAATTAATTAATTAAAAAATAAACCAAGAGCCTGAGGCTCAGGGAAGGACTGTGTCTCAGAGGAATAGGTAGAAAATGGTAAGGAAAACACACACACACACACACACACACACACGCCACACAAATGAATCTTTTAAAAATACATGTTTAATACAAAGGAAGACAGTCAGGAATCAAACAGTAACAAAAAGGTCATTAGACACAAAAAACAAATAGGAAAATGATAAATAGAAATATAAATTATATAGAAATGGTTTAAATAACCCAATAAAAAGACAAAGGCTGGCAGACTAGATAAAATACATGATCAAATTGCATAATGATGTCCATAAGAAATACTATTCATATTAAAAATATAAAGGGGTTGAGAAGATGGCTTAGTGGGTCAAGGCAGTTGCCACCAAACCTGACAACTTGAATCTGATTTCTAGAACCAACTCCCACAACTTACTCTGACATACAAATGCATGTGTGGCACATATATAGGCACACACATGCACAGAGAGACATACAAAATAAATTAATTAAAAAACACATTAAAGGGATGAAATGGGTACAACATGTAAGTAGTAAACTAAAGAAACTGATATATACTAATAGCAAAAAGATACAATAATCACAAACATATGCAGCCAAGTTCCCAAATATACAAAGCAAAATTTACAGCATTGAAAAGTTTAACAATAGGTAGAAACAACTATAACCCACATAAAATAACTGAACTAATAAGCCAAAACCATATGAAAGCCATAGAAAGGCATAACAGAAAATATAAATAAAAAGAAGCCATTTGGGTAAGCTAGGGGTGTAGTTCACTGATAGAGCACTTGCCTAGAATGTGCAGGGCTTTTGTGGTTCAATCTTCAGCAAGCCACAAAATAAATAAGAGAAAAAACAAAAACCAATATCACAGAGTGCCTCTTCTATAGTCCTAGTAACTTCAGAGGCCGGGGTAGAAGGATAATTTGAGCCCAGCCAAGGTTGGGGAACATAGGAAGAGTTCACCTCTAAACGAACAAAACAAATATGTAAACGCACAAGGCATTTGGGAACAAAATGAAGCCTAGCTATGAATACATCAGACTGAAGGTCTTATGACTTCTGATACTGAATCTCCAAAGCTACCTTCAATCCTAGTCTCCCCTTCAACTCTGCTTTTAGCAAAATCATTCAAGTGTAGCTCAGCATAGACTGGACTCCAAACTCAACTATCTTCTTGCTTCAGCCTCCCCTGTGCTGGGGCTATAGGTATATACACCACACATGACTGGTTTTCCATCATTGACTTTTCTTTACAGCTGAATACAACTTTCACTGAATTGTGTGCCAGTTGTTTTTAATACATTCATCAGCTGATGGACACCTAGGCTAGCTCTACTTCTTCACTTTCCTGAGTAGTAATACAACAATAAAAATAGATGTGCAAGTATATGGTATATTGACCTTCACTATGTACATGGAACCAAAGAAGCATGACTTGACGAGTAACTTCTTTATTAGTTAAGTAGTTGTAGACTCTTTTCCAAAAGTTAAAGAAATACTGTGTAGGAGCTGGAGAGATGGCCCAGCAGTTAAGAGCACTTGTTGCTCTTTCTGAGGGCCTGGGTTTGCTTCTCACAATCCTTCTTAAGTATAGTTCCAGAAAATCTAGCATTGCCTCTGACCTCCACGGGCACCAAGCACACCACGTTGTGCATACCCACATACGCAGGCAAACATACACATAAAATATAAATATTTTTAAAATACATTTTTCTTTTCTTTCTTTCGTATTTATTTATTTAATTTTTTATGCACATTGGTATTTTGCCTGCATGTATGTCTATGTGAAAGTATAAAATCACTTGGAGCTGGATTACAGATAAGTTGTGAGCTGCCATGTGGATGCTAAGAATTGAACCAGGGTCCCCTAAAAACACACCAGTGCTTTTAAACACTGAGCCATCTCTCTGGGACCCATTAAAAAAATATTCTTAAAAATAATATATAAAGGTCCTGGAGAGATGGCTCAGTGGTTGAGAGCACTAGCTGCTGTTATAGAAGACCAGAGTTTGGTTCTCAGGTGGCTCCAACTCCAGGAGATCCAATGCCCTCTTCTGGTATCCATAGGTACCCATACACATGTGCCCACATAGACACACACACACACACACACACACACACACACACACACACACATACACACGAAAATAGAATAAATCTTAAAAAGTAATATATAGAGACCTCTTGAACAACATGAGAGTATTTCAACTTCTAAACCAAGTCTAAATGTGAGACTAGTAATTCTCATCAACTGGGACATTTCACAAATGATGCTAGGGGGAGATGCCAGCATTCTCTCTGTTTTCCAAATGACAACACAAAACAAACAAATTTAGTTATTTTTTAATATCTATCATCAATGGCATTCATCATTATTTCATTAAAGAATATTCAGTATCAAAAGATAGGAGTATTTTTAGATCAGTGTGTATATCATTGTTTTATATTTATTTATAATTATTTTAGCCTAATAAAAGCAACTTGTACTATTACTGTTGTACTAATTTTGCTGTTCTTTGACCAGACTTTATTTTTCATGAGACAGGTTCTTATTATTTAGCCCAGACTAGAGTTGAAGTTACAACCTTCTTGCCTTAGTCTCCCGAGTGCTTCAACAACAGCCATGCCATATTGTGCCCAGATCTGATTTGATTTTTAAACAATTACATGTAAGATTGGTTTACCTTTTACAACAACGGCATTGTCCGAATGTGTCAAGGACTGGGGACGGCTTCGAAGTTTGCTTTTGAAAGATCTTGGCCTGCGCGGTGATGCAGGTGACAAAGGAACCTCTGAAGATTGAGCTTTGCTGTCTTTAGTTGCTCGAAGGCGTTCATAGAGCTCCTGTAGCTCTTTATTCTGCTGTGTTTGAAGACTGACCACCTCTTGAATGTGTCTGAATAGAAATTATGCAAAAAATATTTGAATAACTTTGTTGCCATATGGACAAACTCAAAAACTTTATGATGATAAAAATAAAGCTTTAAAAGGAATTAGTAATTTTATTTATTTTTATTTTTTTACTTTTTTGATACTTTATTTACATTTCAAATGTTTTCCCATTTCCAGGTCTCCCCATTAGTAATTTTTGTTTGTTTTTTGAGATAGGGTTTCTTTGTGTAACAGCTCTGGCTATCCTGGAATTAACTCTGTAGACCAGGCTGCCCTTGAACTCACAGAGATCCATCTGCCTCTGCCTACAAAGCATTAGTATTAAAAATGGTGTAAGGAAGAGCATGTTTACAATTTTAGGATGGAAAATACCTTCCTAAATAATAATACTAATCTATTACAAAGAAAACAATGGACAAACTGATGAGGACCAATCATTCATCTCAATAGAAATGGAGACAGATAATAAATAAAATGAAATGTAAAGCCAAATAGTTAACTAATATCAACTTTCTCCTTATTAAAGAATACTTAAATAGTTCCTAAAATCAGTAATGAAAAAAAAAAAAAAAAACCCCAAAGGGTAAAGAACACAAAACGGGGGCTGGAGAGATAGCTCAGGGGTTAAGGGCACATTTTGTTCTTCCAGGACTAGAGTTCAATTCCCAGCACCCACATCAGGTAGCTCCAGAAGATCTAACTCCTCTGGCTTCTGTGGGTACCAGGAGTCATGAGACCACAGCACATGCACATGAAAACATGTACATTTAATAAAAAAACGAAAGAAATCTTTTAAAAGGAAAAGAGTTATTTGAAACAAGAAGAGCTATGAATAGCAATGTAAAAAATTAGAGGTGGGTCTTGCTTTGTAGTCAGACTCATGACTCAGCCTTTTAAGTGGCTAGGATAACAGGCATATGTCACCATTCCCAGCTAAAAAATGTTTTAATTCATCTGCTTAGCATAATAGTAAAAGTTTTGTATCCAATCTGTGTTGTTAAGATATAAAGAAACAAGCACATTGTGTATTTTGGAATAGAAATGGTCTGGCCTTCCTAGAACATAATTTTTTTCAGATTTTTTTGACACAAGCTCTTCCTCTATGGAACACTGGCTAGCCTGGGACTCTCCAGTTAGCCTCCTAGTATTACTTTTCCCTCTACTGCCCAAGTACTGGGCTTACAGGCATGAGTAAGCAACCTGACAGCAAACATTTCAACAAATATCTGTAAGCTTTAAGAGTACGGACCTTTTAACTGTATCCCACAGAAATATCTGAATGTAAAAAGATAAGTCTCATTTATATAAGCAGAACATGGGGAAGACTGAAGTATCCCTTGAGAAAGGATTAAATAAACTTGGATACACTCATTAATTGGAATTGCATGCAGTGATTTTTTTAAGGTAGATTTATGCTGATAGGAACATTTATAGACAACATTTTAAAGCAAAAAAAATTACAGAATAGCATGTTTGTTATTTATTTTACTACTGTAAAGGACAAAAAAGGATATGCACATAAAAAGAGCCAGTAATATACATTCCAAACAGTTCACAGTGAGTGCCTCTAAGTAGTGAAGTATAGAATAAGAAGTACAAGGAGGGGTTTTTTTGGGGGGGGCGGCTTTTTCACTATGTTACCTGAATATTATCCTATACATCACTTTTTTGAGACAGGTTCTTATTATGTAATCTTGCTGGCCTGGGACTCACTATGTAGACCAGAGTAGCCTTGAGCCTATAGAGATTTGCCTGTTTCTGCCTCTTGAGTAGTAGGATTAAAGGTGTATGCCACAGGCCTGGCCTCAATTTTTGAAATTTAACTTTTTAAATACAAAACTGTATAACTATAGATTGTTCAAACTAACAGGTAAAAAAAAAATCTCAGCTTACAATTTTTGGTCTATAGTGTCTAGTATTGTGTAATAAATTACTATGGACAAACCATACTGACAAAAGAATGCTAAAGAACTAGGGATATAGTCCAGGGGTAGTGAGACAGAAGACAGGAATGGGCATTCATTCCCTTAGCCACTAGGCAGGTTTTAAACACTATTAAATCTGTTAAAGTGTTAATGATAAATTCTTTTGTTTTCCTATTCTAAGCACTCCTGATGTTTGCTTTCCTATTTTAAAAACAAAAAAGCCCAGTTACTAGGAGACTATGCAATTTGACTCCCTAACTAGTAGCTCTTGGACTCTTCCTAGCTTCCATGGTTGCTTTGAGTACAAAGACTGTCAGCCAGCCAGCTGGACCATTCTTATGCTAGCACCAGCAGTTTTAAACACCGCAGTGATGCCTTGAGAAAACTACACAAAGAATTCACCTGATTGCTCTAGCTCCTGGAGTTAGAGGCACAGCCTTAACTAGGACTGTTCTAACAGTGTGTTCTCAGCTTTTTGCTATCAAAAGCATTGCGGAACTCAGAAGACATTTTCCTCTCCCTACAAGGCCAGAAGGGAATAACTTCTGGTGACCTACCAGAGGGACTGCTGTTGCTGTTGCTAATTGGACAATGCTGTGCAAGGTATGCTATTTCGCACAAATATTCCTGTGGCTATATAAGCAGACTGTTAAGACTCTCTTGTTGAATCCTGTGCTAGCTTCTTTGGTGTAACACTAGGTCAAGTATAAAGCTTCTTCTCCTGGGTGGTCTTGTCTTGCTTATTTTCAGTAGTATAGGCTAAGCTGAAAAGACAAAGAAACAGTAGAGCGAGCAGAGGCAATGAGAGCTGATCAGTGTGCAGGCCTGAGCTACTGAAAGTGGCAAGGCAGTTGGCTGCCTGACAGCTGAAGAAGAGACAGAGTTTAGTTGTCAGTGGGCTGAGCTTCAAAATCAGTAAGGTTCAAGTGCTTGGCAGTTGAAGAAGAGATAGCTCAATACTCAAACTGAGAGGCCAGGCAGGAACTAGGGGGTTGGTGGAAGTTGAAAGGAAGGGGAGCTGAGGCTGAAAAAGATTGAAAGCTATAAAAAGTCAGAGAAGAGAACTGCTGGTCCTGGTCATTGGAAGCATTCCAGAGAGCTGTCAAGACTTAAGCATGGAGGGTTTCAGAAACCCTCCCCCTGGGAGCTCTAATACTGGCCATTGCCAAGGGCTGAGGAATCCTGATACCTAAGGCTGCCTATCAGTTGCAATGACACCTGCTGCCAAGGGCTAAGGAATCCCAATGTCCTGGCTCTGTGTAATAATAACTCCAGCATTTTCAGAGCCAAGTGTCTTGCTACTAGGCCTACACCAGACTATAGAGAGCATCCCTACCTCCTCCTTCAGCTCACTATTGCCAAAAAATGTCAAGAACCAGTATTTGAAGACCTCATTTTTTCTTATCCTCAGACAGTTGAGTGGTTGACAGCAGGGCCCTTGTCTAGCATTGCTCAAGTCTGTGTCCAAACCTTAGCACTAGGGGGAAAAGCTGCATAGTAAGACCATATCTTTTTTAAAAATTATGACAGATTAGATGTCTTTGTTTTGTTCATTGTTTTGATTTTTTTTTTTTTGAGATGGTATTTCAACATATAGCCAGAACTGGCCTGGAATTTGCTATGTAGAACAGGCTAGTCTCAAACTCAAAGGGATCCACCTGCCTCCCAAGTGCAGGGATTAAAGGCATGTGCCACCACACCAATCCTATTTTGGATTGCTTTTTAAAAAAGATTTTTGTTTCCTGTAATCAGGAGGCTGGGACAGTAGGAACTTGGCAAATTTGAGGTCAGCCTGGGCTCCATGGCAAGACCATATTTCAAACCATAACAATACCCCATAAAACATAAATAGAATACCAACAGCAGAAATAAAAAAGCACTTCAAATAATAAGTTTTGCACCATAAAAATATCAGTATACCTAAACTTCATAGTACTGAATATATAGAAAAATTGAAATATATGCAATTTAATATCAAACATGTATATATGTTTATTTTAGTTAACTTTTTGCTGTATTATTATTATTTATATGTGTATGATATGTCTGTTTGTGAAGGTCAGAAGAAATTTTCAGTACTTGGGTCTCTTCTTCCACTATGGATTCTGGAAATTAAACACCGGTTGCCAGGCTTGCATGGCACCTTTCAAAGTAGATTGTAAATTTTTTTCATGGTGCTAACTTTTTTGTTGTTGGTTGTGATAATATTGTTGTTGCTATGACAGCACATGCCTGTAATTTCAGCCCTTGGGAGGTTTGAGGCAACAGGGTCAGGAGTTCAAGATCATTCCTAGCTTAATTTAGCAAGTCTGTTAGTCTGGTATATGAAACCAAACACCAAACCAAAGAAAACATATTAAACAGCAGTCTACATGACAAAACATACTGCCATCACTAAAATGTTATGATCTGCTTTGCTAAATAACAAGCTGGATCTTAGAAGGATCTTGTATTTTCCTAAAGATAAAAACGAGTCTCTTTGACCATATACATTAGCTGTCTATTAATAAAAGGTAAGAATGTTGTAAATTCTTACTCCAAGAGTCCTAAAGTACAAGGACTGAAAAAGCAAGAGGTCAATCTATCTTGGCATGTGCCTGTAATATACCAGCACAAAGGAGGCAGAAATAGAGTGAAGTCAACAAAGATTTTCTCCATAATATATTCCAGGCCAGGCAGAACTACATAGTAAAGCTGCTCACTAGTTAAGAGCACTGACTGCTCTTCCAGAGGACTCAGGTTCAATTCCTAGCAACCACATGGTGGCTCACAGCTATCTGTAACTCCTGTTCCAGGGGATCTGACTCATTCAAAACACCAACATACATAAAACTAAAATAAATTATTAACACCCCTCAAAAAGAACTGGAGAGATGGCTCACAGTTAACAGTACCAGATCCTCTTCCACAGGACCTAGGTTCAATTCCCAGCACCCACATAGCAGCTAACAACTGTTAACTCCAGTTCTAGGGGATATCCAACAACCTCTTCTGACCTTCATGGGCACTGCACACACATGCATGCAGGCAAAACACCCAAACACACAAAACAATTTTAAAAACTAAAATAAAATTATTCTATACACAATGATTTTAGTAAGCATAAACATTTTACAATAGAATTCATTATAGTTTTTTCACAGAAAAGTTTTAATCATTAAATGCCACCAATCCTCAATCAGCTACAAAGCAAAAACTGAGTTCTATAAACCCCTAAACAATTATATCTGTTAAAGAGAGAGCATCCTTACTTTTCTCGTAATCTTTGAAGCTCCACTTTCAAGTCCTCATCCTCAATTTCTGATTCATTGTCACTGCTCATTGGGGAAGATGGAGAATAGAAGAGTGAACTCTGTGTTTGAGCATAGGTTTGCTCTTCATGGAGTGGTAAATACTGCTCACTTTCTGGACCAGTTTTTGCCACTGATTTTCCATTGCCAGCAAGAGTTGCTGAAAACTCATTTGTACATGTCTGTTTCCCAGGAGTTGATTTATCTTTTTCTTTATCTAATAGTTCAGACCCAGAATGCACACTAATTCCTGTGGTTGAAGTTTCTTCCACATTCTTTTCTGTAGTCACTGAAGACACACTGGTCTCACATGTTGTGCTGAAAGATAAGATGTCACTTTGTTTAGGATCTCCTTTATCTTCTTTAAAACTTTCATAAAGAGTTCGTAACTTTTGTGAAGAAGCTGAAGCTTTATGAGTGGGCATGGCAGGTTCCACTTCGATCAACTGCGACACTGTAGCTTCAGCAAAGGTTAGAGCTTGCTCATTAGACTGGACTGTTGCTTTCTTGAATGGTGGTCTGTGTTCTTTTCCAAAAGACAACATTTTCACTGGCTGCTGCTGAGGAACTGTAATCACCTGAAACATAAAAAGGTAAACTTGTCTGGTTCTACCTAATTATGAGGTAAATCTCATGAGAAAATTCACTATCAAAGGACAGCATAGACAAGTGGAAGGGCTGACTGGACATATATAATACTTGGTAATAACAAAATTTATACAGTCTATAGTCAGTCTTTCTGTTGGGGCCCTTGGACACATTAGCTTCATGTTACTCAAATAAAACCCCACTATAAAATTTGCTGAGATTCTAAATGGTGCGAAATTAAATTAAAAGAGGCAGGAGAGATAGATCAGCAGTTAAGAGTATTCTCTGCTTTTGCAGAGGACCCGGGTTTGGTTTCCATCACCCATATGGTGGCTTACAACTATCTGTAACTCCAGGTCACAGGGATATGATACTCTCTTTTGGCCTCTGTGGGAACCCTCAATGCAAATACACACACACACACATACACACACACACACACACACACACACACACACACACACACACGCACACACACGAATAAAAACAATAAATCTAAAAAAAGGGAGATTAAATTGATAAAAAATGATGACCTCTGCAGTGGTGGCGCACGCCTTTAATCCCAGCACTTGGGAGGCAGAGGCAGGCGGATTTCTGAATTTGAGGCCAGCCTGGTCTACAGAGTAAGTTCCAGGACAGCCAGAGCTACACAGAGAAACCCTGTCTCGAAAAACCAAACACTACTAAAAAAAAAAAAATCCTTCTATTTAGATTCACCTTTAATGATATAAGGTGAAAAGGTAAAGAAATTTTGTATCTTTCTGTATAATATAAATATATTATTACATCTTATATAAACATATATAAAGAAATTAGCTATATAATTATTTACAGTTGTAAAGATCATCCACAGATCAATTTCAAATGCTGTCACTTTTTTATAGTGTTGGGGATAGAACCTAGGATGATAGATGATGGGCAAACTCTACCATGAAGCTCTATCACCAATCCAGTTTCCTTTCATTAGGCGCCCAATGATAAAGTCAACCAAAGACACAAACCTGGAACCGACCCCGCTGAAATGATCCGCTCATCGCTTTACATCTACTCAAAGCCCTAGTATCAGATGAGAACTCCCGTGTCAGCGGAATGGGATCAGAAGCAATTGCTGATCTTTTATCTTCTGTTTCCACTGTAAGGTTTGTCAATTTATAAGCAGAAAAGAGAAAAATCATTTAAGTCAAATTTGTTTACATTACCAAAAATGAAGAAAAGCAGAAAGTTTAACCCTTGCTAATAAAAAGGTGTTAATGTATAAGCAACATTGTTTAAAATCCCTAACTCTAAATCAGACATTGCAAGATTTATCCCAATACTTAGTATCTATATGAAATGAATAACTGAAAAACCAAATTAGTTACAAAAGGAAAAAATAAAATGGTAACAACATTAATGGGATATTTAACATACATGAGCTACATGGAAAACATGGCAAGATTTGAGTATGAACGACAAAAAAAAAGTAGATGAAAAATGATGTTACCTAGTCTATGTCCCTGACTGTAAGCACACTACCTTGATGGACTTTTGATCTCTTGAAAAAGCTGGTTGACTGCCGTAGCCTGTATGCCCAGCTTTTTAATTTTCGAGTCCAGGATTTCCTGCTAATAGGATTTTTGAGACTAGGACAAGTAAAGCTTAGGCCAAAATATCCACCTCCTGTCTGCAGATGAATGGTTCCATCGCTTGACACAGCAGCAGGATAGGCTTCTGGATCCCCTGGAAGTGAAGCATCTGGGGACATCTCCTAATGGAGACAAAAACCAAAGAAAAACAAGGTGGTAATAATTTAGGTAAGGCAAATAAGTTTTTGGTATACTGGAGTCTCTTATATGGATTAATAACTAACCAAAAATACTACGCTAGGAACTACTGCAGTAACACTACCATATCAGACTGAAACTGAAGCCTTGCCATTTCTTTGGAAATATTATGTCTTCAAGTAAAATCAAACAGAATATTAATTTTCCAGGCCAAAATATTTATCATTATATCAACTTTGAAAACTAACATTAAAGATAGTTTTTTTTATATGTGCCAAATAATTGAAAATACTATTTTTTGATTCAGTAGAGACAAGGTATCATGTAAGCCAGGCTGTCCTTGATCCAGCTCCCATTGTCTTTACCTCTCAAGGGTATGCAGCACCATGCCTGCATATAAATGCTTTTAAATGAAATGTTAGTTTGCCCTCCTATTATTTAAGAGTTCAAGATGCTAGATATATCATACAATAGAAAAACAAGATATTTAATGGCACTGTTTGAGTGACAAAGAAATATGAGGAAATTATTGTGAATTCATGTTCTTAAATTTTTTATATTAAACCATGATTGCTATAAAATTAGTACCTCCTTGTTATCCTACTCGCCCCAAATACCCATAATTACTTTCTGTGCCTGAGTACTTTAAAAATAAATTATCCATGGCAATTAATAAAAAACTTAAAAGTAAATATAAAATCATATAGGATGGGATATAGCATTTATCGAAAGGGAGACAGAAATCCTACATGATAATAAGAATTATTAACACTTAGAACAAACCAGGAGATATCAAAGAGAAAATTTTGGGCTACAGATGTTCAGTTGATAGAAGACTTGCCTAGCAAGCACAAGGTCCTAGGTTTGAGTCCCAGAACCACATGAAGTGTTCATGTGGATACAATCAAAATCATAGCATTAAGGAGATGGAAGCAGGGTTATTAGCTGGAGGCAGGTCATCTTTGGTTATATAGAAAGATTGAAGCCAGGTTAGGATGCATGAGAGGTTGTCTCAAAAAAGTGAAATTTTGATCAATCAGTAAGCAAGTTTCTGAAGTCCCATTTTGAGTTAACAACACTATTATTTCACTTAGGAGAGAAAAAAAAATCTTGTGAAAATACAACATTTCAGGAACTACTACACTGACCCCATTGAAATTATAGGTAAGGTATAATTCTTCTACTTAACTGGCCTTCTTTGATTCCTTGAACAAATTTCTAACTGCAAATGTCACTACTGTATAAGTCTTTCTCTGATCACTCAATATAGATAATATTTATCATAGCCCTTTAGTTATCTTATCGACAGAGTGTTAAATACTAGAATGTGAACCTTCATAAAAAGGTTTGACTCAAAAGACAGTTACTGAGTAGAAGAGTACACTTGTTGAGGTACCAAAGAAAGAACAGACATTCCACATCCCTTCTTTCCACATCAAGCAAAAGAACATCAAAGCATCTACTCTCAAAATAGAGCACAAAGAAGAAATAGATTTGGGCCAAAAGAGAAGTCAGTGAGGGGTAAAGACAGGAAGAGTAAGCCCAGCAGCTTTGTAGACTAGCTACTACAGCTACCCTAAAAGCCGCATTAAAATCAGTGCTGGAGCGAGGGTCCCATGGTTAAAGGCAACCAGGTATGGTTCTCAGAACCTAAATGGTGGCTCACAGCCACCTGTTACTCTAGAAATCCAACACCTCTTCTGGTCTCTGTGGGCTCCTGCACACACATGGTGCATATACATTAGGCATACATACATATATATATAAAATTAAACACAAATATTTTTTAAAAAAACAAAGAATGGATTATAGTTCCAAGACATTCAAAAATGCAGTCCTCATTGCAAAAATGACTAATAGGACAATATAATCTTCTTAAAAATAAAGAAATTATATCATTACAAAATGCAGAGGGATGAGAGAAAAGCATGATATGGAAAGTTAATATAGAAGGAAAATAGGAAATAAATAAGATTATCTTCCTTTATAGATGATAAAACTTTATACATAGAAAACCCAATGCTGGACATTGTGGTCTATGCTTTTAATCCCAGCACTCAGATATAGGCAGGTGGATCTGTGACTTCAAGGTCAGTATGATCTACATAGTAAGACCTGGTCTCAAGGGAAAACAAAAAGAAAACTGAGGGTTAGGAGGTGGGTTAGTGGGCACAGCACTTACACTATGAAAGCACAAGGAACTGAGTTCAGATCCTCTGAGAGAAATGTCTAGCTATACTATTCAAATCAGTAACCTAGACACAACAGAACATGGTGAAGAGTGATCAAGGACACTGTAGTGGTTTGAATATGTTTGGCCCAGGCTGTGGAACTCTTTGGAGGTATAGCCTTGGAGTAGGTGTGTCACTGTGGGTGTGGGCTTTAAGACCCTCATCCTAGCTGCCTGGAAACTAGTCTTCTCCTGTTTGCCTTTGGATGAAGATGTAGAACTCTCAGCTCCTGCTGCACCATGCCTGCCTGGATGCTGCCATGTTCCTGCCTTGATGATAATGGACTAAACCTTTGAACCTGTAAGCCAGCCCCAATGAAATGTTGTTCTTATAAGAGTTGCCTTGGGGGGGGCACTGGAGAGATGGCTCAGTGGTTAAGGGCACTGACTGCTCTTCCAGAGGTCCTGAGTTCAATTCCCAGCACCCACATGGTGGCTCACAACCATCTGTAATGGGATCCATGCCCTCTTCTGGTGTGTCTGAAAAGAGCAATAGTGTACTCATATACATAAAATAAATAAGTTTTTTAAAAAATGAGTTGTCTTGGTCATGATGTCTGTTCACAGCAGTAAAACCCTAATTAAGACAGAAGTTGGTACCAGGGACTGGGGTATTGCTGTGATAGGCCTGACCATGCTATGGTTTACAAGAATGTTGATTTTGGGACTTTAAATTCAGAAAGTGGAATGCTTTAAGTGGGGCTTAATGGGCTATTCTAGTAGGAATATGGAAGACTTTGTTGCTGAGAGTGACTTGAACTTTGCAGACCTGGCCCAAGAGGTTTCAGTAGAGAAGAATTTCAGTGTGTGGCCTAGAGTGTGGTATTGTTGTGGTATTTTGGTGAAGAATGTGGTTGCTTTTTTGCCATTGTACAAGGACTCTGCCTGAGGCTAAGGTGAAGATTTAGATTAATTGATATTTAGATTAATAAGAGATTTAGATTAGTTGATTTGAAAAAGGAAGTCTCAAAACAATCTGGTATAAATTCTGTTGTGTGGTTACTAAAGTTCACTTTTATGAAGAGTATTTTAATGAAAAGGAGCAAGCTGAGAAAGGAAAAATACAAAATATATGGCTCAAGTATTAAAGGGACACCAGGAAGTAGAATGAGGCTGAATCCTATGTTCTAGGAGTTAACAGATTAAGGAAGTGGGGCCTTGGGGCAGGATCCCCACACATACACACACACAAGAAGGACAAAAAGAAAATCCAGAAGAATACCAAAAGCTATTAGAGCCAATAAGTAAACTCATCAATGATCAATGACAGAATCATAGCGCATGAAAGTCAGTTGTAGCTAGGAGGAGTGGCTCATATCTATAATTCCAGCAATATGAAGGTTGAGATAGGAAGACTGCCATGAGTTTGAAGTTAACCTGGACTACAGAGTGGATGCCAGAGAGGAGGGAAGGGGGGAGAGGAGGAGATGGGGGAGAGAAGAGAAGAAAGAAAAAACTCAGTTGCATTTCTACACGCTAAACAATGAAGAATCCAAAATGGAATTCATTATGGTTAGAATGTCCCCATCAAAATCATGTTAAAATTTAATATCCACTGTGGTGTTTGGGAAGTTGAAACTTTAAGAGGTAACTGAGTTATAAGGAGTACATTCTATTGAATGGCAAGGTAATGAGTTCCATGCCCACTTCAAGTTACATAGTGAAACCCAGTCTTTAAAAGACACATACAAAATTACTAAACCAAGAGAGGGACCAATACATGTATTATTTACAAGTTACTAATGATAATGACCAAAAAACTACAATAAGAAACTTGTTTAGGAAGTGCTGTTTAAATTTATTATTCTTGTGAAATGCTTTTGTGCTTACATATTAAAATAACTTAAAATAGTTTATAAAAATTTTTAAATGCAAATTAGTACATATACATAAAAGAAGCATGTGTAGATAAATATAACATGGATTTATGTCTAAAAACATAATTCATATGCAGAATTATGTTAGTATAAATATTCATACATTAACTAAAAATGTATCCAGAAAAGATAACAGCTATGTTTGCAGTTTGGGGAAGGTGATAGATTTTATTTTATACACAAGTATATTTGTATAGTAACCATGACAGAAATTACAGTGGTAAACATTTAGAAAAAAATTCATTACATATGGTAAAATTAAAATTTTCAGTATGTTGACCAATGCGTTTATAACACATTATTTTAGAGAAAATATGTGATGTGCATGTAAATAGATCTATGTAGTCTTAAGAAAATACAAGAACAAGCAGCAAACTCTTGGTGATGACTTCTGTGACTGAACAGGTAGAAAAGGGAAACAGGGCTAGGGGTATGGCTCAGTGATATAGCACTTGCATAATATGTGCTTGGTCCCTGAACTTAATAGCCAATACTAGAAAAAAATGCATGGAAAGAAAAACAGAGGAATATTTAAGTTTCTACAGTATATAGGTGAGCAATTTCAATAAAAATCTAAAATCCAAAGTCTGAAACGTTCTCAATACCAACATGATGCTGCTAGTGGAGAATTCTACATCTGACCAACCTCACCTAATGTGTTGCAATTAGGTACACCAATAATACTATATAAAATTGTTCACAAATATATTAAAAACATAAATGAGTTCTGTATTTAGATTTAAGAATAGCCCCAAGACATCATATTTTATATATGAGTATTCTACAATTCAGAGACTCTAAAATCTGGAAAACTTAAAAATCTTTTAATCCCAATCCTTTTAGAGAAAACTTTTTCTTCCTGTGCCTTCTCTTCTTTTTTTTTTTTTTTTAAAACTATTTCTATTTTCTTTGCTAATTGAATTTAATCTTTGATAATTTTTATATGTGATTGTAATGAATTCTTATTACTTGTACTGGCTAGTTTTGTGTGTCAACTTGACACAAGCTGGAGTTATCACAGAGAAAGGAGTTTCAGTTGAGAAAATGCCTCCATGAGATCCAGCTGTAAGACATTAGCTCAATTAGTGATCAAGGGGGAGGGCCCATTGTGGGTGGTGCCATCCCTGGGCTGATAGTCTTGGGTTCTATAAGAAAGCCAGCTGAGCAAGTCAGGAGAAGCAAGCCAGTAAGAAACATCCCTCCATGGCCTCTGCATCAGCTCCTGCTTCCTGATGTGCTTGAGTTCCAGTCCTGACTTCCTTTCATGATGAACAGCAATTGGAAGTGTAAGCTCAATAAACCCCTTCCTTGCATCTTGGTCGTGATGTCTGTGCAGGAATAGAACCCCTGACTAAGACATTCCTCTTGCCCCTAACTCTCATCTTTCTCCCATGTTCATCAACTCCTCTCCTCCCAACAAGTTCTTTTCCCACATCCATGTCTTTACATTTATTTTTGTGAACCACTGAGTTCAATCAGGACCATGTGTATGAATCTATGTTTGGGACATTTCACTGGAGTACTGATTATACAACTGAAGACAATGACTGTCTCTTTCCTAGAATTTATTAGTAGCCAATAGTTCAGCAGATAGTGGCTAGAACCTATGAGCCCCTCTTACATCTTATTTGTTGTTTTGCAACAGGTCTCATGTAATCCAGGCTTGCCTCAAACTCAGTATGTGGTTGAAGATGATTTAGGACTTTAGATTCTACCACCACCACCTCCTTAGTGCTAGGACTAACATATGGGTTATCACGCTTACTTAAATGTTTGAGATGCTGATCAAGCACTATACCACTGAGCTATATTTCTGGTCCTTTCAGAGGTTAAGAAAAAAGTCATGGGATTATGGATGATTTTTGCTTTAAAAAATAAGTTAAAGGGCTGGAGAGATGGCTCAGCGGTTAAGAGGACTGACTGCTCTTCCAGAGGTCCTGAGTTCAATTCCCAGCAACCACATGGTGGCTCACAACAATCTGTAATGGATCTGATGCCCTCATCTGGTGTGTCTGTAAACATCCTCAGTTACTCATAATAAATAAATAAATCTTTACAAAATAAATTAAAACTCTTCAAAACGTTAAATCAATACTATAAAAATAAGGAAATGGAGTAACAGTTTTTAAGTCTTGTTTTTGCAGTTTCCACTTAAGTTGAAATAAAAAAGTATGTTCCTCCTATCCACAAAATAATCTATAAATATACACAGTGCTTGCGAATTCCAAGTTAACTCACCAGAAGGCTCTCTTAGATGGACCCAAAACAGATATGCCATTTCTACTAAGTTCTGAGTAGCTGCAGCTTAAGTCATAGTCTATGTAACTATGTAACTATGTAGTCTTACATAGTAACTTACATAGTCTATGTAAACATGTAACTACGACTAAGTCTTAGTCTTAAATGACAGTTACTTCTGAACTTTTTAGGAGAGAAGGCATTTCTTTGAATTCATAAGCAAAGAATAAGAATTAGAAAGATACTTACATGTAAACATAACTCGCTGGGTACAGAAGTTATCACATTCAGGTCTCTTTTGAACACTGATATATGAGCAGGCTGACTTGCAGCCACATTGGACAGAATCTTAGAGCCTGTCTGTTGGAGATTCGGGGATTGTGCAGGGCTATCTTGAATCCCACAGTGACTGATGGCTATGACTTCTGGCATTGGATAGGATAGTATATCTTCAGCAGAGGAAGAAAATGGAGAGTCTATGCTTTGAGTATCCTTCTGACTCTCAGGACAGATGCTAGAAATGCTGTGCTCCTGATAGAGCAGGTTTCTTAATTTTTCATCCAGTGTTTTAATTCGGTTGTCTGCAAACTCCATTTTTGGAGGTCGTTCCCCATCTGATTCCAGGATAGTCGCGGGTAGAAGCACAGCTGGTTCAAAGCCAGGAGTTTGAGTGGCAGCAACTGCTTTAGGAGAACTTGTTTCAGTGTTTACTATGGTTTCTCCTTCTTGGGAAATAAACTCTGCATCTATAGTTGGCTGCTGTACTGATAAGGATTGAGGCTTTTGATCAGAAGATACAAGTACTGATGGCAGAACAGCATTCCCACCAATCTGAACTGATTCACCAGGATGGGTCATAAGCACATCAGCCAGAACAGCAGCTTGCTGACTTGGGTATGTAGGTATGAACATGCCTGCTTGGCTGGTGAGTGCCTCACATTCAACTGGAACTGGACACACCAAAGTAGCAGAATAATTGGAATTATCAGTAGCTGGTGCCATGACCTGTTTGTCATCTTCTGCTTGATAGAGAATACTCAGCTGCTCAGTTTCTACACTAGCACGTTCACCAATCTTACCATCAACCACATCCTCATGTTCTAATTTGGAGGTGAAAAGTTCACGATGGCCTGGATTATTCTTTATAGTGAACAGTGTGTTCTGTGATAGTTCCTGATTACTTGTGTTTCTTGAACCTGCAACAATAACAAAAGAATAGATAAGTTATGAGTACAAAGTGCAAATACAAAAGTCAAAAGAGACAAGAAAAACAAGGGACAAATGCGAACCTATTTAAGAGTACACTTGTAAATAAGACCTAAAACATCACAGAATTCAACAGTCAAGAAAAAGAAAAAAAAATGACTTCTTGTTTTTTAAAAAAATATTGAATAATGCGTAAAAAAATTGAATAAAATGACCTGTTATATAACAATATTAATGTCTTCCAAATGCTCATGAAAACTATCATAAGCATAAAATATTCATGAAGACAAATTGATGATACACTCAGTAATTTGTAACCATAGCATCCAAGTCCATATAAAGCTGGAAGATAATAAAGCTTACTAGGAAATGGATGTAACCCAGGCACCATGGCCATGGAAGGCTGAAGGGAAGGAGGAGACTGCGCCTCACGATTTTTTATTGTTTGGTTGATACAAAACCGCCAGCGACCAACTGGGGATGACTGAGGAGCAGATTCATCTGTAGAAAGAATTATCAACAAATTACACACTAAACAACTTGTCAATTTGTTCATGTTATTAAATAAAGAAATCAAGTTAAAAATTAGCTTGTATTATCTCCATTCCCAATAGTACAAGGATAATTATGAACCATAAGAGTAGCATCTTAACCTTGACATATAGTCTACAGAACTAAATATAAGGTATGTATTAATAGGAACCAGAAGCGAGGCACTCTATTTCAATGTTAGGGCATAGTTTCTCCATTCAAATCTATGGCTGTTGTTGTGCACAGCCTGATTACAGTTGTGCCTACATGGTATCATGGTGGTATACATCCATACAAGCATTAAAATGTACAGCACTAAGAAGAACCAGAACTACAGAACCAAAAGAAAGAGAAGTAAATCTAGCTTATGGCAATATAAAAGTAATCAAATCCCTACATCTGTAAACTTTCTCATGTAATTTTCTTTCGAATGTTACATTGTCAGTCAGAAACTTGCTCAGATTTCTGCTAATCAACAAAGATACAGATGTACTCTGGCATCCTAATAGAGTTGAACTAAAGTTCAGGATAATGGTATCTGCTTCCATTATCCCACACCACCTTTTGCTTCTTCATGTCGTGTTAATTCCTTCAGAGGTCTTCGTGATGCTATGGTTCTTCTCCCCCTTCCAGATATTCTTCTTCTTCTTCTTCTCCTTCTCCTTCTCCTTCTCCTTCTCCTTCTCCTTCTCCTTCT
>JADRCH010008061.1:1033572-1150451 GCA_019843965.1 Rhynchomys soricoides
CCTCCCCCTGCCTCTATGAGGGTACTCCCCCACCCACCCACCCACTCTTGTCATTCCTCCTTGGCATTCTCTTCTACTGGGGCATCTAACACCCTCAGGCCCAAGGGCCTCTCCTCCCACTGATGGCCAACAAGGCCCTCCTCTGCCACATATGCGGCCAGCACCATGGGTCCCTCCATGTGCATTCTTTGGTTGGTGTTCAAGAATGAAGAGATAAAGTTGTCAGAAAAGAAAACAGAAGAAACCCAATTTTAGTTTCTGGAAGTTTATCTGGTGTCTGATTTACAAAGTTATTAGTGAGCAGAGCTGGTAAAATATTATCATCAGTGAAACTGTCAAGTTCTTAATGACTATTAAAACATGAGACAAGGGGCTGGAGAGATGGTTCAATGGTTAAGAGCACTGACTGCTCTTCCAGAGGTCCTGAGTTCAATTCCCAGCAACCACATCGTGGCTCTCAACTATCTGTAATGGGATCAGATGCCCTCTTCTGGTGTGTCTGAAGACAGCAACAGTGTAAATAAAATAAATAAATCTTAAAAAACAAAAACAAACAAACAAACAAAAGAAACAAAAACTTAGAACATAGTGATTTTAGTTAAAATTCTTTTGTTCATCCCATGACAAAATAAACAAATTACTAGTTAAGATTCAATAGGCCATCAAAGGTACAGGATTGGGACTGCCTTTTCTGGTGACATATTATATAATGACTCAGAAGTAAGTTACTCAGATAAAGAATCAACAATTGGGTTTTTTAAATCTCTGGGCTATAAACTTCTTTCAGTGTGGAAAAACATCAATTTATCATCAAATTAATTTATTGATACACACATACACACAGACACACACACAGACACACAGACACACACACTCACACACACACACTCCAATATGGCTTGTTTCAAAAGCCAAATGGTAAATTCTATTAAGTATACTTACTGCTAGTTTGAGTGGATGCAGAATTTATCAGTACTTGTTCAGATGATCCTGTCTGAAATAAAAATGAATGGGGTAAATGATGGTGTTTCTGACAAAGTCCACAAATGACCTCTTTACTACAAAATTGTTCTTACTTGGTTACTGTTAGATTCCAAGGCAACAGAGTCAACACCAACAGATTTTTCTGCAGCTGAGTGGACATGAAGGATCTCCTGGGCTTGACCTACGATAGCCCTCAATTCCTCTACAAATTTTTCTTTCTCATTTTCCAGGACAAAGTTATCTTCAACCTGCCATCAAGTCAAAGCCAATGTCTTCATAAGAATAAATTCATTTTCTTCAAAATTATAATATTTTAATAATGATTTCCATAGGAAAACAACAAAAATAAGCATGTGCCACAAAAATAATTAAGACCAGTTATAAAATATTCCATAATGCATTCAATTATTCTGAGACCACTGATATTTGTCAGAAAAGGCCATTATGCTTTGAAATATCTTGAATTTTATAAGTTGGCTGTAGTTTCAACTGAAAAACGTACAGAAAATAGGAGACCTTGGGACACTTGGTCTTAAAGGAATGTGTCTATCAAATCCCTCTACTCAGAACTCAAGACATTATGTAGAAAAGGAAGTAGAAAGACGGCAAATCCCGGAAGAGATTGATGACACCAAGGAAAAAGTGCCTTCCATACACAATAGGGCTAACATACATATGAACTAACAGAGAGAGTGAAAACATGCACAGGATCTGCACAGACTGAAGCCAGAGAGTTCCAGCACTGAAAGAGAAAAATGCATACAACCCCACATTCTAACCATGAAACTATCTCCAACTGGCATCCCTTACAAAGGAAAGTTTTTTTCCTCCAACAAAGTCTTCATTGGATATATAAAAACGCACTTAAGAGTAGGTCTGACACCCAGTTTTCTAAAGAGAGAGAAAGAAGGTATGGAGCTGTATGCATGAGAAGGTGGGGAAGATCTAGGAGGAGATGAGGGGCAGCAAACCATGATCAGAAGTATTTACTGTATGGCAAAATTATTTTTAGTAAAAAAGTATAAAAATTGGCTGTTATTTAAAGAATGTATTATATATAAGGCAGCAGGGGATCATGGTATACACCTATATTTCAGTACTTAGGAAGGCTGAGTAATTGGACTCTGTCTCAAAGCAACAAGAATGTAACTGAGACAATGTTTAAAATTAGGATGTCTGAACCTAAGGACTTTCTAAATCAGAACATGAAAACAACACCAAACATGATAAATATTAGCTTCTGACTGTTCATTATACTAAATATGAATGAGAAATAGGAAGCAAAAGACATACCATAACATGCTATGTTAAGATAGATGTACAATGGACAAAACTATTAATTTATTAAGTCAGTAATATAAAAGATAAAGCATTATGAACTATTTATGCCCTCTAGCTCCATCTGTACAAGAAGTAAAAGGAGGAGGAAGAGGAAGAGGAAGAGGAAAAGGAGGAGGAGAGAAATACTAACCTAAGCCAAAGTATTCAAAACTATTTTAAAAAACTAAATGTGGGCCTGAATAAACAACTCAGTTGGTAAAATGCCTGATGTACAAGAATAGGAACCTGAGTTAGACTTTCCAGCACCCATGTAAAAAGCCAGGCATGGGGTTGTGTATCTGTAATCCCAGTGCTGAGGATGGGATTATGGGTGGTGGAAATAGGAAGATTTCTAAAACTCACTGGCTAGTCAGTCTAGCCAAATCAATGAGCTACAGATTCAGTGAGAGACCATGTCTCAAAAAAAAAGGTAGATTGCTCAGTGGTTAAGAATGCTTGCTAAGCAACCATGAGAGACTAAGTTCAGATCTTTGCATATACACGACATACACAAATACCACATGCATACATATAAACAAATAAAATGGAGAGCAATTGAGGACAGCACCCAATGTCCTCTGTACTCCAAGCACATACCCACACAAACATGTAAATACACATACAACAGCACACTCACACATTTAAAAAAACCTAATGTACTGAGAAGCATAACTTAAATACTTTTATGCAGAATGTTAGACACATTAAAATTACCTAGGTGGCTTGATTCTGATTTAATCAGGCACCTATACAATGAGATTATCATTTAAAGTTATAATATTCTTTTAACATACATCCAGAGATTATAACACACCAATCTAAAAAAAACCCTTCATATTTGATCAGATAAATACAGTAAAACCAGAGAAAATGTAGTAACATCCCCGATTATGAACAATTTTCCCCTATGCAAATTAATAAAAAACCTCCACACATTCTATCTAGAGATGAGTATAAATAAATGATTGAAGAGAAAATAGAGGGAAAGAAGAAAGGATGGAGGGGGAGAGAGGATAAAAGGAAGATCTTCCTATACTTACCATGTAGTCGGCGATATCCTCAGGTGCATCACCATCAACATCGAACTTGAATGTGACCATCTTGTTGTTATGTGTTTCCAGCTGACACTCCACCATGTTGTCTCCAGAGACTGAGACCTAAAAGTACACATATTTAATCAGTCTAAGAGAAGCTGTCTTGGCTGATGAGGGAACACAGCTGATAGAGTGCTTGCTTAGCATGCACAAAGCCCTAGTACCATCTCCAGCACCACATCAAACAATTATGAGGTACAAATCTGTAACCTCAGTACTTGGGAAGTGAGGGTAGGAGGATTAGAAATTTAAGGTTATCCTTGACTATATAGTTAAGTTTAAGGCAAGCCTTAACTTTAGACCCTGTCTAAAAAATAATAAAAACAAAAATAAAATCACAAGATTTTACAGGGAATAACTAGATGAGCTCATATACAACATACTCGGCAACAGTTATGGAACGAACCTAAAGAAGAACAATTTTATACTCTTTATTTTTGACAGCTCCTGTTCTTCTTCATTTTTGTTTTTATTATTTATATAAAAGGGACTATGTATCGCAGACATTGCAGACATTTAAATATATTATTCAAATTATTTACTGGTATTAGAAACATGTACATAATATATCAATCTTTCAAAACGAAAGAATATAAAATTGTATACAGGTTTTTAAATGCATCTAAAACATATATCATATTGGTCAGAGATATAGGCTTTAAAGTCTGATCTGGCTTCAAATCTGACTCTAGCATTTGGTAGTTGAATGATTTAATTCAAATTATTTATCTGGTCTTGAACCTCTTTATTTGTAAAGATTGGTATAGGGTTTTTGGAGGGCCTTGATGAAAATAAGATATTAATGACCAATGATTTTTAATTCCTGTTATTTTGGTTTTGGTGGTGTTAGTGTGTGTGGTGGTGGTGGTAGTGAGTAGAATTGAGTGATCTGGAGGTGTCAGAGACACCACAAGAAGACTTGCAGAGTCAACTAACCTGGGCCCACTGGAGCGCACAAAGACTGAACCACCAAACCAAAGACCATGAGGGGGCTAGACTAAGCCTTCCTGCATACATGTAGCAGATGTGCAGCTTAGTCTTCATGTGGGTCCCCTAACAATTGGAACAGAGGTGGTCCCTGACTCAGTTGCCTGCTGTTGGATCCCCTTCTTTTAACTGGATTACCTAGTTGGGCCCCAGGGGAAGAGGAGGTGCTTAGGCTTATGACGACTGGATGTCCCAGGGTGGGTAGTACACAAAAGGGGGCTTCCCCTTCTCTGAGAAGGTGAGGGGGCAATGGTGGGAGGGATTTGTAAGGGTGGGACTGGGAGAAGAGGAGTAATGGTGGGGGGGACATGATTGGGATATAAAGTAAATAAATAAATGGATAAATGGATAAACAAAAAGTACAGAAAATTTGGGACACCTATCACAACATAGGTCAATATATTTTTGCTAACATCATTTGCACTACTACAATGTTAAAATGTGAATATTGTAGACACACAGAAAAAAGATAGAAAAAATAAGCTCTGATTAGTGATTATAGGAATTTTATGTTCTTCCTTTTATTTCTCTTACAATTTTCAATTTTAATAACTAATTTTCTCATAAGAAATTCTGAATTAAGGAGAGATGAGTTTATAGAGCGCTTTGCAATATTCTACATTTACTTCCACAGCATTGTTCCTCTCCGAGTCTCCAAGACTTCTACATGAACTCTAATCCAGTCATACATACACACTGACCTGGAGGACAGTAAGCTGGAATTTAGTCCCCTTCTCTGGTCGGGGACAGGAGGCTCTTCTTTGTTTGATCCGATCTTGTTTGCCATTTCCACTTGGTGTATCGGGGTTATTGGTGTTTTCTTTCACAGATGTCACATCTTGATTCAAGCTATTGATTTAAAAAAAGGAACTCATTCCAATCTCAATCATAAAAGATTATAAAATTGTAAACTTAAAAAATCAACCTATATAATACCTTTATAAATATTATGGCTATATAACTGTGCATACACTTAATACCACTGAATTGTACAAGTTAAATGGGTGAATTTATGATAAACGTTTATTTTTATTTTATAAGTATGGATGTTAAGCCTGCACACATGTCTGTGTATCATGTGTATGTAGTGCTCATAGAGGCCAGAAAGGGGTATCTGATCCTCTGGGACTGGAGTTACACATGATTGTGGCTATTATGTAGGTACTGGGAATTGAACTCTTGTCCTTTGTAAGAGCAGCTAGTGCTCATAATTGCTGAACCATCTCTCCAGTCCCACAAATTATATTTCAATAAAGGTGTTTTTGGAAGTTATAAAAAAAGACATATCATTTATACTTGGCACACAGTTTTATCACAGGAATATGAATAAAAGAAAAACAGTCAGTCAAAGGCCACTATGAAATCTTTTATTGAGGAACACTCATTTTAATTTAGGAGACAATCCTGATCAATTTTTTTCTTATTTGGATATTACTCTACTAATATATTCAAATGAAGCTTCTAAAATGAATATACATTCTTACTTCAAAAAGGAGATTTACCTCAGTAAAGAATAAGCAGACTAAGTATAAGAGACAGGAATAATGCAGAAGGTAAAGAAAGCAAAAAAATGAATGATATAAAAATGGTTTAACATGATTAACTGTGGCTAGTTATACTATTTTATAAGTTGAAATAAAAAAATATAAAAAAAGACAGTGCTAATGAAGTCATGGGTCTTAAGAGAAGTTCAACCACTAATTTCTTAAACCAGCACAATCACTAACAGCAATCATAAACATTGTCTTTATGCCCACAGAAGTGTAGTCTTCACTCCTCATCAAGGAAAATTTCTCACTGTAACAGAGCTCATTACAGAAAACCACAAGCAATCAAACTACAGAGTTGTGGAGTCCAGTCCCAATGGCTACATCTCAATACATACCTACACCTAAGGCTCAGGGAACATTGTGGAATAGGGGAAGAAGAGAAAGAAAAGACTCTAAGAGCTAGAGGATCAGGGAGTTTGCAATGAGATAGTGTTTCTTAATAATGTCTGAAGCTACACTCATAAAGTCCACTAATATGATTGTCTAAAGATGAGCTGAACAAGGACAACAAAACAATAGACATGCCAAGGTGGACTGATAGGGGGTGGGGTGGAGTGCTGCTCAAGATGCCTCAACTGCAGTCAAAGAACTATAGGTAACTAACAAATGCTGAGAGTGGGAGAAATAGTCTTCAGGGAAAAGCACATCATTTTATTTAATACCTAATTTCAAATATAAGTACCAATAGACCTTTTTAAAAATTATTTTTAAAATTATTTTTTGGTGAGTTCTTTCTTCTAAAAACTCTCAGTGAATATCTCTGTAGATATGCACAAAAAGATAAACAAAAACTAAATTATTTCCATTTGCATGTAAAAGAACATACATATAACAAGTGATAACATGATTACACATTAATTCAAGGGCTAAAGGTATATAGCACAGTGGTCCAGTCTTATGGAGCATGTACAAAGGTTGGGTTCCGTTCCTAGCACACCCTCCCAATAACCCCTTCTCCTGGAGTTCTTAAAATACAGAGAAAGGACAGTAATAAATAACAATCACTAGACAATAACAGGAGATACAATTTTAGCTCATGACATAGTACTATACACATTCAAAAGTTTCCCTAAAATACTAGCTTAAGGCTTGAGAGAGAGAGAGAGAGTTCAGTGGTTAAACACACTTATTACTCTTGCAGAGACCTGATTTCAATTCCAATTCACATGAAGCCACAGTTCACAGCTATCTTTAATTCTATTTTCAGTGGATCCAATTCTTTCTTCTGACCCCTATGGCTACCAGACACACATGTAGTGCAAATACATGCAGAACACTTACATACATAATAAAATAAATAAATCTAAGAAATTATACTAGTTTCTGGAACAAGATGACAGACACTCAGCTTTTCTTGCTCATTTTCCCCAAGTACAACTTTAAAAATTCTGGAAATAATACACTGGACAATAAAAGGAGGGCAACCAAGACTGAAAAGATGAATGTTAAGACTGGCCAAGAACCTCAAAGAATTGAAAACCCCCCAGCAGATTGACATCTCCCAATTAGCTACCCAGTAACAGAAGGCTATCAGGCTCATTCTCGTATATCCCAGTATAGACATATAAGCAACTCAAACCTAATGTCTCCTGACTCTAGACCATTAGTCAAAGATAGACTCTTCTCCTGTGGAACCAGGGAGGAGCCTCATCAATAGAATATGGATTAGAAAGCTGGCCTAGAGGAGAACTCTAGCCTTTGGAACCATGGTGGTATCCGATGGTGCAAGGTGAACAGAGCAGACCAGAATAGTGTAAGGACTCTAAAACTAAATTTTCATTAGAAAATTCTAGCCCGTAAGAATGGGCCAGAACATATGCACCTGAACATAGGGAATGTCAACTAAAACAGAAGATTTAATCACAATCCAAAATATCCTTATATAATACATAAAATATATAAATGAAAATATTTGTCACACCAAAACAAAAACAAAAAGCAACCAACAGAAAGAAACAACAACAACAACAAAACCCAGGAAAATCACAACTTGAACACCCAGGAAAATCACAACTTGACCGCAGAAAGACAATCAACAGGTATAAACATCCAAGATAAATCAGATATTGGAATTATAAGACAAGCCATAGTAGGCTGGGGTGTAGCTCAGTGATAGAGCACATATCTAGTATGGACATAGCCCTGACCTTGGTCCTCAGCACATAGGAGAACGAAATTTAAAAAATAAAAAAAGAATGGGAAGCAAACTTCAGCAAAGAACTGAAAGAACTGTGTGGTGGTGGTTTAAATGGGGTTGACTCACATAGACTCATGTGTTTCGATGCTTGGCCTATGAAGAGTGACAATATTAGGAGGTATGGCCTTAATGGAGTAGGTGTGGCTTTGTTGGAGGAAGTGTATAACTGTGGCAGTGGGCACTGAGGTTTCAGATGCTCAGACTCTGCCCAGGGAGGAATTAGACCTTCCTCCTGGCTGCCTGTGGAGGCCAGTCTTCTCCTGGCTACCTTCAGATCTAGATGTAGAACTCTCAGATCCTCCAGCATTATGCCTGCCTGGATGCCACCATGCTTCCCACCATGATGATAAAGGACTGAACCTCTGAAACTATAAGCCAACCTCAATTAAATGTTGTCCTTTATAAGAGTTGCCTTGGTCATGGTGTCTCTTCACAGTAATGGAAACCATAACTAAGACGGGTTTAGTGGTAAAGTGCACACCTAGCATGCAAGAACATGGGCTTCATTCCAAGTAATGAAAAGAACAAAACAAAACAAATAAAAACTTCAACAGGCAATTGCAACTGCATTTGAAGCAAATGTGGAAAAAAAGGCAATGAGAAATAGAAGATTAAAAAAGAACCAAATGGAAATTTTAGAGCTAAACATAAAATCACAGAAATAAAACCTCATTGAATGAAAAAAATGGTGGAATAAAGAGGACGAAAGAAAGAAAGAAAGAAAGAAAGAAAGAAAGAAAGAGAGAAAGAATGAATTTGGAAAACTAATAGAAAATTACCTAACCTGAATAACATAGAAGACTTACTTTAAAACCACCAACAATTACATATTGTGCTACAATTTATTTTGTGAGATTAGCTGAAATTTTACTTTACATAATTTTTCATTTACTTTGTACAACAAAATACTATAAACAAAATAATAAAATGTCAATAACTTCACAATCTACATGATCACTATAAATATTAAAGTTAATTCATCCCAATTTTATTAATCTTTCACAAATAAAAGAATTTTTAAAAATCACTTTATTCAAGGTCCTCTAAGCATACAAGGACATGCAACAGCATGCCACCATTGATTTCCTGGTACAAAGGTTATAATACTTACCTTCGAACAAAATCTGGATTTTGAAGAGTTGCTTGTTGTTCAGCTCCAATTGGTTGGGATACAGGCTGTAAAGAGTACAGTAATAATACCTATTATTATAACAGCAAAATTCACACTAAGATACAATTTGCTATTTCAAACAACATCATTGTTAAACTTTTTTCTACTTTGTAACCAGGTAGAATATCTTTATCATCCAATGCCTACATCAACCCTATTACTGACATTATTCCAACAAGTATATCTTACTCAAGACTTTTTCATTAAATGTTAGTGGCACGTGTGATGATGCACTCCTTTAATCTCAGCACCCAGAGGTAGATCTCTGTGAGTTGAAGACCAGCCTGATGTACAAAGTGAATTCTAGGCCAGCCAGAGCTACACAGTGAGATCCTGTCTTAAAATCTAACAAAACAATTATTCTTTACCCAACTTTCTATGATGACTCATGTTCTTAAAGATTGAGTTCCTTGAGAGGGTAAATTCTTCAGTGAAACTGGTCCATTCCTGGCTCTCTAGCTTTGCATCTCTTCTTTAAGCCACACTAGACTGGAGCTCCTTTCCATGAGTTGGGTTTTTCCATACATTATGATTTTACTTGTGTTCCTCTACTTTCCCACCCCATTTTCAATCCCTCCTTAGTCTTATCCATTTATAAAATATTTGGACAAAATTTCTATAGAAAAAAACATTCAAAATATCAAACTATGCTCTATCTATCTATATACCTATCTCTTTAACAGTGGGTTCCAGAAAATAAAATCTAGTAAAATCGCTCATATCTTAGCTTCTATTATAAATTAGGAAGGATCAAAATACTTTGGAAAAATTGTTGTTTCTAACAGTGGGCCTACAAGATGAATGTTACTGTGGCAAAAAGAATAGAATTCCTCAAAGAGTGATAGGGACATATCAAGAAAATAGATTAAAAGACTATTAATGCCCAAACATTAGATACAAAATAAGTAATAAGAAAATAGTCTATTCAACAAAATAATAAGTGAGTTCACACTGATATGGACAAACACATAAGAAAAAGACAGGTCTAACAATAAAAAGGCAACTAATAAATACAAGAAGGTTTGTAGAAAAATCATAAATGGATGCTAAAACTAGTAAAAGTTAGATGAAAAGTATAATTATAGTTTCAAAAAGTGTCCCTATATATTATGTTTAAATTATAAAGGCAAACATGGTAACTTTACAGTGGCAAGATCATAGAAAACCCCATCTTAACCACAGAATCAAATTTAATCCTCTAATGTTGAATCAAACTGATATGATACAGAAAGAACAACCCAACCACACTTACATTGTATTCCTGACTTTTAAAAAAATTCTGACTTGTACTAAAGAGGAGGATGATTCAGACAAAATCAAACTGAAGAATATTCTACAAAATAATAAGCCTTCTTTCTTCAGAGAGATCAAAGTAATAAAAGATGAGGCTTAAAGAACCAGTCTAGATTAAAGGAAACAAAACAGATGAGGCAATTAAAGGCAAAGTATGTCTTAGAACTAGATCATGAATCAAGGTGGGGGAACTTGCCATTAAATACATCATCTCAATAATAGTTGAAATTTTACTTATATGGATGTGGTGTGCTAGTATATGCATGTTCACCTGTCTGGGCACACATGTGGGTGTAGGAATGGAAGCCAAAGGTCAATGTCATCCATCTTCCTTCACTGCTCTCCACCTTATTATATATTGAGTCAGGTTCTCAATTGAACCCAGAACTTGCAGATTTGGCTAGTCTAGCTAGGCATCTTGCCCCAGGGATCCTGTCTTCAATACCAATCACTGGAATCCGAGGTGAGCAGCTGAAGACTCCACATTCTCTGGTAGGGAAATTAAGCTGTACCTGAACTGGAAGTTCCCTCTGTGCTGGCTATCTTTTATAGAGCTTCAAGGAACTAAACAGCTGCTGTGGGAGAATTGTCATGAATACTCGTATTTTGTAGAATATCCTTCAGTTTGAACCTGTGAGCCATACTGTTGAATAGCCATGTAAGACATGGCAACTGGTGCAAGGTCTATTATGGGGTGTAACCAAGAGCTGTCTGACTGGACTTGAGGACTGTGACACATGAAGGAAATTAAACTTGGTATTGGAAACCTGGTCAAAAGCCCATGGCTGGGGACGACATATAGCAAGAAAGCTACTGCTGCTGTTTTGCTCATTGGACATGATGTGCCTGTCAAATTGTCTTCTAGATATTTGTTTATATCCTCAGACACTGGTGGCAGTCAGCTGTGATCAGACAGACTTGTATTGGCAGTGGGTGATAGTTGCTACAAAGACTGGTGAAAGTGCTGATTATAAGAAACTGCTGAGAGCTAAGCACTAAACAGGACATCTCTAATACTCCCCTCAAGACTCAGGGAACACTGTAGAAGAAGGGCAGAAAGAATGCAAGAAGTCAGAACTGAAGTGTTGCAGAATGTTTTCTTGCAGACAGCTACAGCTATTGCACACTTGTCTTTTCAGGAATGAAAGTGGGATAAGAAAGGGTCGTGGGTGGAAGAATAATGAAAATGCATTATACATACGTATGAAAATGAAAATGTGTGTGTTCAAGTGTCCTTTCAGATCACTTTTTAATTTACAAATGTAAACATAGCAAATATATAGATATATATGCCTGATGAACTATGTTTGATCCCTAGAACTCACATGGTAGAGGAAAAGAAGCAACACCCCAGTAAGTTGTTCTCTGACTTCCACAGGTTTCCACTGTAGTATGCATTCCCTCAACCAAATAAATAGTACCACAACACACCTATGACAAGAGCTGGAATTTAAGAAAATAGCAGTAGTGCTTATAAGGATACAGAACAACAGAAGTCTCATATACTGCTGATACAAATGCTTTCTTTTTTATATAAACGCTTTAGAATACTTATCCTATGACCCAGAAATCCCACATCTAGTTACAAATGTAAGAGAAATGAGTACATTTGTCTATCAGAAAATACACAGAACATTTAACAGTAGCTTTATCCAAAAGATCCCTAGATCTGAACTAATTCTAAGTATCCAAAAGACCCAAAAATTAGAAAAACACAAGGAAATAGAGAATTGAACTTTGATATTGCTTACAATATAACAACTCACAAAAATAAACTCTGGATACGTACAAAAATGTGGATGAATCTTTGTTAAGCTTATAGAGGACTAGAAATAGTTATTTTCTCATTTCATCTTGGTATATACATATATACAAAAACTCATCAAGTCATACATTTTTATTAGCACAAATAAATGTAAATATATAATGCTTAATATATAAGGATTTTTAAAAAGCTAATATGATCTACTTCTGATAAAATACTAAAAATTATTATTCTATCCATGGCTTAATGAGAAAAATTGGCCTGAAGAACTACACAGGTTTTATTTTTGAGAAGCAGATAACTTTAACTTTTCTTATACTTTATTTTAAAGAAATATTGAAAGTAAGAAAGATAGTTTCATGTGAGAAAACAATGAATCTGTAAACATGTATACTAAACACTTTACTTAAGAGGAACACTTCTGCTTTCCAAATTTCCAAATTTTATTACCAAATAAAGGTATAAACCTTGCCTCACACCTGGTCCAAACTTCTAATGTATCAACCAGAAGACAGACAAACAAAATATACAGAAAGAAATTTTTGTAAATTAATTTTTTCTATGCAGCCAACTTACTTTTCATTTGTGAATACAAATGTAAGGTCCATTTCAAATATCCAGAAAATCAAAAGTTGAATAACCAAGTAACCTTACAAAATTACAAAGCCATTCGTTTTCCCAGTTATTCATGTGAAGTCATTTAGCAAGAGGTAAGGATCAGAGCAGGGATGTTATGTAAGAACAACAACAAACAATTGGTGGCACTGTGATTTCATGTGCTTGCTTCGGCAGCACATATACTAAAACTGGAACAATACAGAGAAGATGAGCATGGCCCCTGTGCAAGGATGACATGCTTATCTATGAAGCGTTCTATATTTAAAAAAGAAAAAGGACCTGGGGCTAGTAAGATGGTTTAGGAGGTATAAGAAATGATTGTTGTTCTTTCAGAGGACTGAGGTTTGAATCCCAGCACCCACATGATAGCTCACAGCTATCTCTGACTCCAGGTCCAGGGGATCTGACAACTTCTTCTGGCCTTCATGGATATGACATGCATTTGGTAAAACACCCACACACATAAAAAATAAACAAGTAAAACAAGCAAAATATTTAAAACAGGTGTGGTAACACATGCCTTTAATCCGAATCACAAGAGGCAGAGGCAAACAGACCTTTGTAAGACTGAGGCCAGGCAGAGCTAAATAGTAAGACCCTGTCTTGAAAAAAATCCAGTAAAGTTTTTAAATTAAAACTTTATACAAACTCTTGGGGGTGGAAAGATGGCTCAACAGTTAAGCAGTTAAACATGTCTGCTCTTTTAGGGAACTGAACTTTGGTTTCCAAAACCCACATCAGGAAGCTCATGATAGTCAGTAATTGCAACTTTTGGGGATTAGACATCTTCTGGCCTCTAAGGGACCCACATACATGTAGCACACATCTACCCATACACATAAATTTAAACATCTTTAAAAATATCAACTTTGTAAAAGATTTATTTCCTATACTACCTCAGAAACTGGTTACGTAAGATGGTCTTTGCCAAAATAAATGTATGCATCATTAAAATCATATTCACATATAGTAGGCCCATGACTACTTCTGAACAACTGGAACATGGAAAACATCCTGCCAACTAATATCAGCATTACATAAATCAACAGACCATCTTCACACAGTATAGCTAGGGGTGAAGGTGTAGCTCATTGATAGTATGTACAAAGTGACAGAATTAACCTCAGCACCCAAAAAAGTCATAGGGAAATTAGAATTCAAAGAATAAATAAATCATTCCACTGATTTCAAGAATGAAACAGAAGTAAAACATGCTAATAAAAATAAGCACAAGTCCCATGTGTTCTTACAAGTAAATATACAACGGTAAAATGTAGAGTAATCCATTAAAATAATACATAATATTTTAGAGACAACATTCTACCACAGCAGCCAGGGATGTAGCCCACCACTGAGCAGGGCAAAGCTCTCCTGGTACTAACAGTTCCATGATTTAAAATTCTGCTAGGATTTGTATGTGAAACATTCCTTAGACTCTATAGTCAATTCAGTATCAGTTGCTTATGTGAGTGGATCCAGATTAAGGTCCAAGACATTTCACTGAATCTGCATTCAAAATAATTCTATCATGTTTTCCTGATCCCATTACATTTCTATAAAGGGCCAGGCCTTAAGACTTGTGCATGCATATTACAACAGCAAAAATGTCAGCGTCAAGAAAAGATTCACTGGGCCCATTAGCAACTGTTTTCTGAGCCAAATAACTGCCAAAAAAGCACATTAAGGGAAGTGCCTCAGTATGACTAAAGCAAACAGCAGCTGAAAGCATAGAGAAGGGGCAAATGGCTAATTTTAAATAAGAATAATCTGCTCAGTCTGTATTTACTTGTATGTTTGTTTTCAGGGGAGACCATTTGGTATTGGATAACCAGATGGTATATAATTCCGTGAAGACCTTTCTCCTGCTCTCGGCATTCCTTAGTTGCCTATAGTTCCTCTCTCTCCCTCTCTCTCTCTCTCTCTCCCCCCCCCTCTCTCTCTCTCTCTGTGTGTGTGTGTGTGAGAGAGAGAGTATGAGTGTGTGTATGTATTTGGATTTTAAGGACAGGGATTCTCTGTGTAGGCTTGGCTGTCCTGGAACTCACTATGTAGACCAGACTGACAGAGATCCGCCTGCCTCTGCCTCCTGAATGCTGGGATTAAAGATGTGTGCCACCACTGCCTGCTGCCTATAGTTCTTTGTGTAGGCTTCAAGCCCATGTATGTACACATATACAAATGCATATGTAGTAACAATTAATGAAAAAAGATAATAAATTTGAGAAAGAACATAGAGGGGTATGTGGAAAGAAGAGCAATCAATGGAAGATATGGAAAATGAAAAAAATGAACAATAATAATTCCTTTCATTGAATTGAACTCTGGATCTGGTGAATTGTATACAAAGTGATCTACCACTAAGCTACACTTCCAGCCCTCATTTCTAAATCTGACTCCGACTGTTAACTACTTTGTGAATTGCTTATACTGTTCGATCTGCTTTGTGTTCTATGAATATTCTGTCCAGTAAGTAGAGGAATTAAGCCAGTGGTTCTCAACTTTCCTAATGCACCAACCATTTAATAGAGTTTCTCATGTTCTGGTGACCTACAACCATAACATTATTTCTGTTGCTACTTCTTAATTGTAATTTGCTACTTTTGTGAATCATAATGTAAATATCTGATTTGTAGGATATCTGACATGTGACTCCTGTGTGAGTTAAGAACTACTGAAGTAAGCTGAGTACAAGCAAGCAGTTATGTGTGAATTTATTCTCTCTCTCTGGGTTTGACTACGGATGTGCAAACTCTTCTCTTACAATGATGAACTATAACCTGGAATTGTAAGCTAAATCCATTGTCCCATAAATTGCTTTTTGTCAGAGTGTTCTCCCACAGTAACAGAAATTAAAATAGATCATCTGCCATGATGACCTGTACTCTCAAACTATATGTCAAAATAAACCTTTTTATTTATTTATTTTTTTGATATTTACTTTATTTACGTTTCAAATGTTTTCCCCTTTCCAGGATTCTCCTTTGGAAACCTCCTATCCCATCCCTCCTCCCCCTGCCTCTATGAGGGTATTCCCCCACCCACCCACCCACTCCTGTCATCCCCCCCTAGCATTCCCCTACACTGGGGCATCTAACACCCTCAGGTCCAAGGGCCTCTCCACCCACTGATGGCTAACAAGGTCTTCCTCTGCCACATATGTGGCCAGCACCATGGGTCCCTCCATGTGTATTCTTTGGTTGGTGGTCCAGTCTCCTGGGTGTCTGGCCAGTTGCCACTGTTGCTCCCTCCCTGGGGCTGCAAACCCCTTCAGCTCCTTCAGTCCCTTTTCCAACTCCTCCATCTGGGACCCCACACTCAGTCCAATGGTTGGCTGTGAGCATCTGCCTCTGTATTTGTCAGGCTTTGCCTGAGCCTATCTGGAGACAGCTTATCATGCTTCCATCAGCAAGCACTTCCCAGCATCCACAATAATCTCTGGGTTTGGTGGCTATATATGGGATGGATCCCTAGGTGGTGCAGTCTCTGGATGGCCTTTCCTTGAGTCTCTGCTCTACACTTTGTTTCTATATTTCCTCCTGTGAGTATTTTGTTTACCATTCTCAGAAACATTGAAGAGTCCACATTTTGGTCTTGCTTCTTAGGCTTCATATGGTCTGTGAATTGAATCATGGGTATTCCGAACTTTTGAGCTAATATCCACTTATCAGTGAGTACATACCATGTTTTTTCTTTTGTGACTGAGTTATCTCACTCAGGATGATATTTTCAAGTTCCATCCATTTGCCTGCGAATTTCATGAAGTCATTGTTTTTAATAGCTTAGTAGTATTCCATTGTGTAAATGTACCACATTTTCTGTATCCATTCCTCTGTGGAGGGACATCTGGGTTGTTTCCAGCTTCTGGCTATTATAAATATGGCTGCTATGAACATAGTGGAGCACGTGTCTTTATTACATGTTGGAACATCTTCTGGGTATATGCCCAGGAGTGGAATAACTGGGTCCTCAGGTAGTATTATATTCATTTTTCTGAGGGTCCACCAAACTGATTTCCAGAGAGGTTGTACCAGCTTGCAATTCCACCAGCAATGGAGGAGTGTTCCTCTTTCTCTACATCCTCGCCAACATCTGCTGTCACCTGAATTTTTGATCTTAGCTATTCTGACTGGTGTGAGATGGAATCTCAGGGTTGTTTTGATTTGCATTTCCCTGATGACTAAGGATGCTGAACATTTCTTTGGGTGCTTCTCTCAGCCTTACAAGTTTCCTCAGTTGAGAATTCTCTGTTTAGCTCTGTTCCCCCCTCCCCACCCCCCTTTTTTTTTTTTGGTTTTTAGAGACAGGGTTTTTCTGTATAGCCTTGGCTGTCCTGGAACTCACTCTGTAGACCAGGATGGCCTCAAACTCAGAAATCCTCCTGCCTCTGCCTCCCAAGTGCTGGGATTAAAGACGTGCGCCACCACTGCCCGACTGTTCCCCATTTTTTGATAGGGTTATTTGGTTCTCTGGAGTCTAAGTTCTTGAGTTCTTTGTATACATGGATATTAGCTATATATTAGATATAGTAGGATTGGTAAAGATCTTTTCCCAATCTGTAGGTTGCCGTTTTGTCCTATTTACAGTGTCCTTTGCCTTACAGAAGTTTTGTAATTTTATGAGGTCCCATCTGTCGATTCTTGATCTTAGAGCATAAGCCATTGGTGTTCTGTTCAGGAACTTTTCCCCTGTGACCATGTGTTTGAGACTTTTCCCCACTTTCTCTTCTATTAGATTCAGTGTATCTGGTTTTATGTGGAGGTCCTTGATCCACTTGGACTTGAGCTTTGTACAGGGAGATAGGAATGGATCAACTCGCATTCTTCTACATGTAGACCGCCTGTTGAACCAGTACCATTTGTTGAAGATGCTGTCTTTTTCCCACTGTATGGTTTTAGCTCCTTTGTCAAAGATCAAGTGACCATAAGTGTATGGGTTCATTTCTGAGTCTTCAATTGTATTCCATTGATCTACCTGCCTGTCACTGTACCAATACCATGCAGTTTTATCACTACTGCTGTGTAGTACATACAGCTTGAGGTCAGGGAGGCTGATTCCCCCAGAAGTTCTTTTCTTAAGTTGATTTTATTTAGATATTGTCACAGCAACAATAAAAATTAACTAAAGTCCCAAATATGGACTAAATGGAGTGCAGCCAAAACTAACCAAAGGAAGGTAAATGCTTTAAGGAAAATATGAAAAAAAAGTATCACAAACAATAACATTATAAAGCCTTAGGAGCTCTTAATTTACATCCTATTTAATCTCGCTGATGTGTTCCACAAAAATTTTCTCTCTAAACTTCCCAGTAGTTTTTCCTATGTATATAAACTCAAAGCTTTAATTTCTATAGATTTTATTTCTCTCTGGATGCAATCTATCAGTTTCCATTCTTCACAATTTATGGACTGTGGATTTCACTCTTTAGTATTTATTGCTTATTAGGACTTTGCTCTCATTTTAGAAGGTAATTTAAATTTAGTAATTGTCCTAACTTCATTTCTGTTGTTATGACAAAATGCAAACAGTAATGTGTTAGAGAAATACGTTCATTTCAACTTGAAATCCCAGGTTGCAGTCCATCAAGGTGGCAGGAATTTAAAGCAGCTAGTCACATCACAATCAAGGGCAGACAGAAATGAATGTGTACTTGCTTACTTGTTTGTACTAAACTCAATCTCTCCACTCTTATATAGTTCAGGATCTGTTGCCTACAGATTGCTACTTCCCACAGTGGGCTAAGTCTTTTCACATCAGTCAATCTAATTAAGACAATCCTCCATAGGCATGCCCATAGGGGAAACAGTTTGGAGTTCAGAGAAGTAAACTATCTACTAAAACAATAATGTCTACATCCACTGGAAGATTATAACATAGCTCAGTAGGTACTGGGACGTTAAGTTTTCCATATTTGTATAGCTGCAGCAGAGATAAAGTATCAAAGGCATCAGCACCCTCTTGCTTCCACCTAGCAACATTTGGCAGCATAGAGAATTAGCTTTGACTTTTTAGGTAGAAACCCAATGAGGGTTGAAACCGCTAGAAGCAGCAATAGATCAAACTAAAACATGTTAGACAGATGTGGTGGCTCGAATTTATAATCCCAGCACTTGGGAGATTGACACAGGAGGACTAAGTGCAACCCGGTACTATATAGTGAATATACAACAGTGAGATGGTGCTTTAAGAATTTATTTTTGTTTATTATATTTACTTATTTTAGTTACGAGTGCTCTGCTGCATGTACACCTGCACACCAGAAGAGGGCATCGGAGCCATTACAGATGGTTGTGAGCCACCACGTGGTTGCTGGAAATTGAACTCAGGATCTCTGAAAGAACAGCCAGGGCTCTTGACCACTGATCCGTCTCTCCAGCCCCCAAATTCATTTCGTTTAAACAATGAAAGAGAACTTAAAAATGCAAATAAGGCATCCAAATTGGGGGGGGGCAGTTTCAAAAGATATCAAAACAGGTATAGGAGGTAAGAATGTAGCTCTCAGCTGGTAGAGTGTTTGCCTAGCATGCAAATTGCAATAGCATGCAATTTGACCCTAGCAACACATAAAAGGGACATGGTAGTGCATGCCTGTATAATCTTAGCACTTAAGAGATAGAAGCGGCATGGTAGGGCATGCCTGTAAAATCTTAGCACTTAAGAGACAGAAGCAGATCAGAAGTTCAAGATCATCCTCTAGCATATAAGCAGTTCAAGGCCAGCCTATATTACATGACACTCTTGTAAAAAAGCAAATTACAGACTGGAGAGGTGACTCAGTCATTAAAGGATAGCTTATAATCAAACAGATGAAAATGTATACTGCCTGAGAATCTAGCTCAATGGAGAATGTGTCTCACATGCATAAGGCCAATTTGATTCCTAGCACTTTAAAAATGAATGAATGACTCAATGAATAAGTAAATATGTAAATTATCCAGTAAAATCACTAGAAAGAGATAGGAAAGAATGTAAAACAAACAAAAAAAAATCTAAAATATTAACAGCTGAAAACTCTCCAAATTTGGCTAAAGACATACAACAGACCCATAAGTTGGAGGGAATTCTTAACACGCCCCCTCTCCCCCATCCATCCTAATAGGCATTAAAATCACATTCCTACAAAAAACAAACAAAACAAAACAAAACAAAAAAATCCCTCCAAATTTACTACCAACCAGAAACAAAACTGTGGAATCGGAATCCAGAAAGAGGATTAAAAGAAAGCTAAGTCCCTGATTTTAGTGGGATTGCTTCGAGTTTCTCTCCATTTAGTTTGATGTTGGCCACTGGTTTGCTATATATTGCTTTTACTAAGTTTAGGTAAGCTCCTTGAATTCCTGATCTTTCCAAGACTTTTATCATGAAGGGATGTTGAATTTTGTCAAGTGCTTTTTCAGCACCTAATGAAATGACCATGTGGTTTTTTTCTTTGAGTTTGTTTATGTAGTGGATTACATTGATGGATTTCCGGGTATTGAAACATCCCTGCTTCCCTGGGATGAAGCCTACTTGATCATGGTGAATGATTGTTTTGATGTGTTCTTGGATACTGCCCTCTCTCTCCCTACCTATTCAATATAGTACTTGAAGTTCTAGCTAGAGCAATCAGGCAACAAAAGGAAATCAAAGGGATACAAATTGGAAAGGAAGAAATCAAAATATCACTATTTGCAGATGATATGATGGTATTCTTAAGTGACCCAGAAAACTCCACCAGAGATCTGCTACAGCTGATAAACAACTTCAACAAAGTGGCTGGATACAAAATTAACTCAAGCAAATCAGTAGCCTTCCTATACTCGAAGGATAAACAGTCTGAGAAAGAAATTAGGGAAATGACACCCTTCACAATCGTCACAAACAATATAAAATATCTTGGTGTGACTCTAACCAAACAAGTGAAAGATCTGTATGACAAGAACTTCAAGTCTCTGAAGAGAGAAATCGAAGAAGACCTCAGAAGATGGAAAGATCTCCCATGCTCATGGATCGGCAGGATTAACATAGTTAAAATGGCCATCCTGCCAAAAGCAATATACAGATTCAGTGCTATCCCCATCAAAATCCCAACTCAATTCTTCATAGACCTAGAAAGAGCAATTCTCAAATTCATATGGAATAACAAAAAACCCAGGATAGCAAAAGCTATCCTCAACAATAAAAGGTCTTCTGGGGGAATCAGCCTTCCTGACTTCAAGCTGTACTACAGAGCTGTAGTGATAAAAACTGCATGGTATTGGTACAATGACAGGCAGGTAGATCAATAGAATAGAATCGAAGACCCAGAAATGAACCCACACACATATGGTCACTTGATCTTCGACAAAGGAGTTAAAACCATACAGTGGAAAAAAACCAGCATCTTCAACAAATGGTGCTGGATCAACTGGCAGTCTACATGTAGAAGATTGCGAATTGATCTATTCCTATCTCCCTGTACAAAGCTCAAATCCAAGTGGATCAAGCTCCTTCACATAAAACCAGATACACTGAATCTAATAGAAGAGAAATGGGGAAGAATCTCGAACACTTGGGCACAGGGGAAATGTTCTTGAACAGAACACCAATGGCTTGTGCTCTAAGATCAAGAATTGACAGATGGGACCTCATAAAATTACAAAGCTTCTGTAAGGCAAAGGACACTGTGAATAGTGCAAAACGGCAACCTACAGATTGGGAAAAGATCTTTACCAATCCTACATCTGATAGAGGGCTAATAATCCAAAGTATACAAAGAACTCAAGAAGCTAGACGCCAGATATCCAAATAACCCTATCAAAAAATGGGGAAGTGAGCTAAACAGAGAATTCTCAACTGAGGAAACTCGAATGGCCGAGAAGCACCTAAAGAAATGTTCAGTATCCTTAGTCATCAGGGAAATGCAAATCAAAACAACCCTGAGATTCCACCTCACACCAGTCAGAATGGCTAAGATCAAAAACTCAGGTGATAGCAGATGTTGGCGAGGATGTGGAGAAAGAGGAACACCTCTCCATTGCTGGTGGGAATGCAAGATGATACAACTTCTCTGAAAATCAGTTTGGCGGACCCTCAGAAAAATGAACATACCACTACCTGAGGACCCAGCTATTCCACACCTGGGCATATACCCAGAAGATGCTCCAACATGTAATAAAGACACATGCTCCACTATGTTCATAGCAGCCATATTTATAATAGCCAGAAGCTGGAAACAACCCAGATGTCCCTCCACAGAGGAATGGATACAGAAAATGTGGTACATTTACACAATGGAATACTTCTCAGCTATTAAAAACAATGACTTCATGAAATTCGTAGACAAATGGATGGATTTTGAAAATATCATCCTGAGCGAGGTAACGCAGTCACAAAAGAATGAACATGGTATGTACTCACTGTTAAGAAGTTATTAGCCCAAAAGTTTGAAATACCCAAGAGTCACTTCGAAGCAACAGTAGTTCTGAGTGTGACATCCCAAATGGAGGGCTTGGAGAAAGGACTGAAGGATCTAATGGAGTCTGCAGCCCCAGGGAGGTAGCAACAGTGGCAACTGGCCTGACCCCCGATACTTCTGCAGACTGATCCACCAACTAAAGAATACACATGGAGTGACCCATGGTGCTGGCCACAAATGCGGCAGAGGAGGGTCTTGTTATCCGTCAGGGGGAGGAAAGGCCCTTGGTCCTGAGGGTGTTAGATCTCCCAGTATAGGAAAATGACAAGGAGGGAAGACGAGAGTGGGTGGGTGGGTGGGAGGGTGGGTTGGAGAATATCCCCATATTGGCAGGGGGAAGGCGGAGGGAATGGGGAGGTTCCACAGGGGGGATCTGAAACATTTGAAATGTAAATAAAATATGAAAATAAAACGTTTCTATTCAAAATGGAAAAAAAAAAGAAAGCTAAGAATTGTTTCTATCAGATATATTAAAGGATGACTAAACAAAGCTTTCCAAAGACAAAGAAATCATTTAAAAATGTTTGGAACTTCAGAAGAGAAAGAACACAATGGATAAAAAACTAAGCACAAATACACTATCCTTCTCATGAGTATCTTAAGTCATATTTAATAGCTGAGACCTAATTCATAATGGTTATATCTATTATGATGCACAATATAAAAAGCAGTGTTTGAGAGAACTATATTTAAAAAGTACAAGTGAGGGCCGGGGAGAATGGCTCAATGAGTGAAAAGCTTGTGGTACAAAACATGTGGATTTCAGTTAGAGTTTCCCAGGACTCATATAACGCTGAACTCAGTAGAGATATCTGTGGGGTCCTGTGGTTGTTTGAATATGCTTGGCCCATAGGATGTGGCACTATTTAGGTGTGGCCTTGTTGGAGCAAGCATGGGCTTGTTGGAGGAAATGCATCACTTTGGGGGTGGGCTTTGAAGCTCCACCCAGGGCGAAAGAGTCAGTCTCTCCTGACTGTAGTAGGATCAAACTGTAGAACTCTCAGCTTCTCCAGTGCTCTGCCTGTCTGGATGCTGCCATGCTTCCAGCCTTGATGATAATGGACTGAACCTCTGAAACTGTAAGCCAGCCCCAATTAAATGTTTGCTTTTATATAAGAGTTGCCTTGGTCATGGTGTCTCTTCACAGCAATAAAACTCTAACTACGACAGACAGCAAAAAAAAAAAAAAAACCAAAACCAAAAACAAAAACAAACAAACAAAACAAAACAAAAAGACCCCAGAGTGTCTCAGAAGATGGGAAGTGAGGATGGACACCTGAGGTTGCTCTCTAACCTCTACACATATGCCACAGTTCACAACACACACTCATATCCAATTATTAAAAATAAAATAGTCTGCTTAGACACAAATGTTCTACTTGAAATACTAAAATATCAGTATCAGTAGGATGTAATTAGGTTATATAGAATAATGCACATATGCATGTGATAACAATTAATTTAAAAGCCCATGAATTTGATTGAAGGAGTGAAGAGAAGAGTAGATATGAGATTTTGGAAGGAGGAAAAGGAAAGGAGAAATGTAATTAAAATACAATCTGAAAAATAACCAATTATAAGGCATAATTTTACTCAGAACAGTATAAACAAGATTTTAAAAAAAATCCTTGTACAAGTAACCCACAGACAGACAAGAAAAAGAAAAAAAGGAAAGAAGCAGAATAAAACAAAATTAAACGCAAGACATAAATACTAACACATCAATAACTAAAATGCAAGTAGCCAAAACATATACACTAAGAAACTATGGCAGAACAGATTTGAAGAATGTTGATTTAAAAACCAACTCCATGTTTTCTACAAAATTTTACTTCAAACATAAGACAAGTAAGTTGAAAGGATGAGGAAAAATGCATCATGCTGATGTTATCAAAAGAAAGTGACTATCTACACTTTACAAGAAAGAAAATTACTATGCACGAAAGGGGACATAATGATTAAAAAAACAATCTACCATTCTGTGGATATACCAAGCAAGAAAGCTTCAAGATAGATGGAAAGACTGCAGTGGTACTCTTGATACCTCCCATTGCAATGCCCTTGCAATGTTTTCAATAAATCTGTTTTCTTCCTTTAAAAACAAATAATAACTAGATTGGAAGAAGAAATATATGTATCTACTTTACATGGGAATTTCAATACTCTATTCTAAGCAATTGATAGATCTTCTAGATAGGAAATTAATAAGAATGTAGAAGAAAAGAATTAAAGGCTATTATCTCTCATGGACTTAATATTCAAAAATTCTCAACAGAATGTTAGTAAATCAAATCCAATAAAGTATAAATGCCGTATTATGTCCAAATAAGTTCATGCCAAGGATACAAGGCTATTTCAGTACTTGAAATGAATGGCCAAGTATGATGGCTTATGTCTGTAATCCCAGTACTCAGGAGGCTGAGTAGTAGGTACAATTTTGATTGGTACAACTTTGAGTATGGTTTGGGCACCTCAGTGAACTCCAGACCAGTCAGAAGTAGAATATGAAACTCCATTTAAAATAATTGTCAGTGGGCTCCAGAGGTGGTTCAGTGTGTATGATCATGTACTCCCCTTCCAGAAGACCTGAGATCAATTCCCAGAACCCACGCCAGGCAGCTCACAACTGTCTGTAATACCCATGTAAGAAAAATCAGTTGTCTCTGTATATGTAAGCAATATACAATCTCAAAGAGAAATTAAGAAAATTATTCCAACTGGCATGTTCTGTGTAATACTAGCTTCTTGGAAGATGGAGGTGGAAGATCAAAAAAATAAGGCCATGTGAGGTTAGGTAGTGGCACGTGTCTTTAATCCCAGTACTTGGGAGGCAGAGGCAGGTAGTGAATCTCTGTAAATTGGGGCCAGCAGAAAACCTGTCTCAAAAAACCATGGGAAACAAAGCTAGCCTGAGAAACCAAGTGACATTCTGTCTCAAATAAAATAAAACCCAGGCATGATGAAAAAGGCTTGTAATATTAGCTATTCAGGAGGCTAAGGCTGGAGGATCACAAGTTCAAGGCCGGATTCAGTTAAAGAGTGAATTCAAAGCCAGCCTGGGCAACTTAGTGAATTCTTGTCTCAAAAAAAAAAAAAAAAAAAATAAGAACATTGGGTTGAGAACATGGCTCAGTGATTAAGGTACTTGCCACATGAGTATGAGGAACTGAGTTCAAAACCATAAACCTAGATATAAGTGGGTATAGCAACATGGCTGTGACTGTAATCCCAGTGTTCCTATGGCAAGATGGAGACTCTCCAGAAACTCCTGGGCCAGCGAGTGTGGCTTACATAGCAGCTAATGACAGAAAAGAGATCCCATCTCAAAGTCGAAGGTGAGGATAAAAACCTCAGTTTATCGTTTGAATTTCATATGTACATCACGGCACATGCCTGCCCACACTAAACAGACAAAATGTTTTTATGTTAAAGCTGCAGCTGTAGTTCAGTGATAAAGTGCTAGCTTATTATGCACGTAGCCCTACCTAGATTTAATCCCTGTTGCAATAAATTAATGAATAATAAATAAATAATTTTAAAAGGACTGAGATATGTGGCTCAGTAGTAGAGTGCTTGTCTAGCACGCGGAAGCCCTGGGTTAAATGCCCAGAGAGGAACGGGGGAGTGAGGAGACTGGATAGTGATGAAGTGATAAAAGAAAGGAGTGTAAAAGGGAATGGGAAGACGAGTCATCAAGTAAGAGTGCTTCTGCAGAAGCCTAACAATCTGCCTTCTTTTTATCCCTGGAACCATAAAGGTTAAAACAGAACCAAGTCTATAAAGGTTTGCTTTCACCTCCACATACACTGTGGTGTACTCTGACACCTACACACCCACACACCCTACCTCCCCCACTGTCGCACATGTATACCCTGATATTCTCTCTCTCTCTCTCTCTCTCTCTCTCTCTCTCTCTCTCCCTCACTCCCTCCCTGTCCCTCTCTCTCTCTCTCTCTCTCTTTCTACACACACACACACACACACACACACACACACACACACGAATCAAAAGTGAAACAACAATGTATTTAAAACGTTAAGGAAATTTACAATCTGCATGCTAGGAACTAGAAAAATTATAAACTACTGTTGAAATTCATAAACACCAAATTTTTTCTAGACTTACTGAAATACAGTTGACTAATAAAATTATATATATTCAACATGTAAAACATGCTGCATATTTTGATGCAATGGAGGACTGCTCTCCTTTACCACATCCTCCTCAGCATGAGCAGTCACTTGTGTTGTTAACTGTAGCCATTCTGATAGGTGTAAGATGAAATCTCAAAGTAGTTTTGATTTGTATTTCCCTGATGGCTAAAGATGTTGAACATTTCTTTAAGTGTTTCTCAGCCATTTGTGATTCCTCTGACATTTTTAGATTCTACATGTGAATGAGATAATACAGTATTTGTTTGCATCTGTTTTATTATTATTATTATTATTTATTTGTGGGGCTGGAACAATTGTTAGGTGGTTAAGAGCACTGTTAACTCTTCCAGTGAACCTCAGTTCAATTCCCTGTACCTACATGGCAGCTCACAAATGTCCATAAATCCAGGCCTGGGAGAATATAATGCCCTCTTCTGACCTTGAACACCGGGCATGCATGTAGTGCTCAGACATAAAGAAAAACACCTACATGTATAAAAAATAAAAATATAGAAAATCTTATTTATTTTTATTTTAGGTATATAAGTGCTGTGCCTGCATGTATGTCTATGTGCTCCATGTGTGCCTGGTGCCCATGGTGGCCAGAAGAGAGCATCAGAACCCCTGGAACTGAAGTTATAAATGATTATAAGCTTCCATAAGGGTAGTGGGAACCAAACACAGGTCCTCCGCAAGAGCAGCAAGTGCTCTTAACCTCTGAGCCACCTCTCTGGCTCAGTTTATTTTACTAATACATCTTCCACAATCTGTCATGTGGCCACAAATGGCAGGATTTCCTTTCTAATGGCTGAATTTCACTGTGCAAACATACACATTACACATACATCTATTCATTTATTGACAGTTATTCAAATAGATTCTGTTTTAGCCATTATAAATAATGTTACAACGAATGTGAATGTATTATTCATATGTCTTTAGATATATGCCCAGAATTGAGATAATTAGATTACATGGTAGTTCGATATTTTTTTTTTTGAGGAATCACTTGCTATTTTCCGCAATGCTATATTATATACCTGCCAAGTGTACAAGAGTTTTCTCCATACCATTACCAATACTTGTTACTGCTTATAACTTAATAACAACTATCCAACAGGTATGAAGCTATAGTTAACTTTTATTTGCATTTTCCTGGTGATTTCTGGTGTTCAGTACAGTTTTCATGTACCATTTGATCATTTTTATGTCATCTTTGGAGACATATTTATTAAAGTATTGCTCACTTTTTATTTGATATGGGATCTCATTATGTGGTGTAGGATGGTCTCAAATTCAATAACCCTCCAGTTTCAACTTCCTAAATATTGGAAATAAAGGCATGTGACAGCATAGCTGGTTTTTGCTTCAATTTTATGAACATGAAATCCATGTGTAAACTACAAGGCTTGATATGAGGAGAATAAAGCAATATGCAATGTTTACAGTTGTAATTCCTATCAAAATGCCAAATGTATATTTTGTAAAATATGACAAGTTAATCCTAAAATTTATACACAAAAGTAACAGTCCCAGACAAATCAAAATAATTTTTTAAAAAATGAAAATAATTGAAGCTTATGATCAATTGATTTTCAATATGGGTGATGTTTATTTAATCGATAAAGAATAGTCTTTTTTTAGGTCAAGAACAATTTTATTAGAGTTTTAAAAGAACACCCAGATTGTATAAGCTATAGATCTCAACAGCTGCCCTTAGGAGAATGGGGGAGGGAAGAAAAGCTATGCAATTTAAGTTGGCATGGAGGCCAGACACATGGCAGACAAGCAGCTGCGAGGCAGGGAGGGGAGCTTTAAAGAAAGAGCAAGGAAGCACAAAGTGGGAGGAAAAACACGCTTAGAAATAAATGAGAAAAGGAACGGAGAACTTACACTTTTCTGAATAATTCAGAAAGCAAAAACAGGCTTATGTAGCTGCAAGGCTGGGCCCAGTAAGCTATTGCCAAAAGTAGTCTGAATAAATGGTCCTTGGACAACTGGATATGTACATAAAGAGAATGAAATGGAATCCCAAATATCCACAAAATTAATCCAGAGTGAATCAAAGTAATTAAGAATCAAAACTCAAAACTTCTAAAATAAAATGTAGAGGGAAATATTCACAATTTTGAATTAGGCAATGGCTTCTTAGGTATGACATAAAGTGCAGAAAGTAAAAGAAAATAAATTGAATTATGCCACAAAAGACATCATCAAGAAAGACAAAAGACAGAGACAAGGAAAATCATCTATAAAAAATGTATGATGAAAGTCTAGTATTAAGAATATATAAGCTTTGGCTGGAGGGATGGCTCAGTGGTTAAGAGCACCAACTGCTCTTCCAGAGGTCCTGAATTCAATGCCCAGCAACCATGTGCTGGCTCACAACCATCTGTAATGGGATCCGATGCCCTCTTCTGGTGTGTCTATAGCTACAGTGTACTCTATAAATAAAATAAATCTAATTTAAAAATAATATATAAGCTGGGCTTTTAGTACCAGCACTTGGGGATGGAGTGGGGGCAGAGACAGGCTGATCTCTGTAAATTCAAAATCAGCATGGTCTACAGAGTGAGTTTCAGGACAGCCAGGGATATACAGAGAAACCCTGTCTTGAGAAAAATATCCCCCAAAAAGAAAATGTAAACATTCTTAAAAATTAAGCCATAAAAATGAAAAAAATTAAAAGATGGGCAAGATATTTGAGTCATTACTTGCCTGAAGAAGATAAGATATAAAAAGAGCCCTAAAATTATATGAAAAGATTTTCACCACCAGCAGTGTTCAAAGATATACAAATCAAAACCACATGGAAACAGCTTTTCAGACCTACAAAGAGGGCCATAATCAGAAAGGTTTGTTAAACCACGTGGAGATGGTAATGTGTTTTCAACAAATTGTGCTGAAATTATGGGATATGAAAAAGAGCTCAGCCTCTACACGTCATTCATAAAAACTAATTGAAAATGTACAGACATTAACATAAGCTATCCCCTGCCCTGGGGAAAAAAAACTAAAGAAAACATTGCAAAGCATCTTTGGTACAAAGGTTTCTTGAGTCACACAAAGCAATAACCACAAGAAGTAGTTTTCCACAATTAGATTCCTCAAATTAAACACTTTGTCTCATAACTGAGAACATTATAAAAATGAATAGCCAAACCACAGACTGGAGAATATATGTATAAAATATATTTATAAAAAATATATATATCTGACACGGGAATAGTATCATCATGGATGTATAACGAACTCCTACAAGTCAATAACAAAAGACAAGAGCAAAATAAAATGGGCAAACACTTAACAAAAATGTAGAATGACAAATACATGAAAAGATATTCAGACATTAGGAACACAAAGCCATACTTAGGGGCTGGAGAGATTGCTCCGCTGTTAAGAGCACATACTGCTCTCATTGAGCTTCAGTTCCCAGCATGTACATAAGGCAGCTTATAACCACCTGTGACTCCAGCTCCAGGCAATTTGATAACTCTGGCCTCCACGGTTATCTGCATACACTTGCACACACACATATATGTACACATAATTTAAAAAAAATATTATTAAAAACCACAATGAGACTCTACTAACGTGTAATGTCTACCAGAGTCAGGAAAACTAAAAACACCAAGCAAGACACTGTGGCACGTACTTATAATCCCAAAACTTGGGAAGTGGAGGCAGGAGAATCACAAATCCAAGGGTAGCCAAAGCTATGTAACAAATTCAAGACCCTGTCTCAGTATTTGTTTTTTAAGATACCACATGTTGGTCAGAGTGAGGAACTCTCAACACACTGCTATGAGAGTTTAAAATAGTACAGGCAACTTGGAATACTGTTAATTTCTTTCCCTCCCTCCCCCTCCCTCTTCCTCTCCTTCTCACTCCCTCCTTTATTTCTCCTCTTCCACCCAAAAAGGGTCTTAATATCAAGAACTGGCTAGCCTGGAACTTGCTATGTAGACCGTGCTGGCGTCAAACTCACAGCAATCTACCTACCTGCTACTGTCTCCAGAGTGCTATGTTGGAAGGCATGTACTACCATGCCTGGCAGTTTTCTTTAAAAGTACAGTAACAAAATAACAAAATCACTTACTCTATGCTCCAGTAAAACATATTCCTAGCTATTATCCATGACAAATAAAAATATGCTCACAAAAAGGCTTATATAAGAATGTTTAGGGCAGTTTTATTCATATTAGCTAAAAACTTCAGAAAATATTCAAGTGCTAAAAAAGTCAATAGATCAACACACTTATTATAGTCATAACAAGAACTATTCTGAAGTAAAACAGTAAGCAACTTCTATACACAAAATGGCTCAATCTCAAAAATATGTTCAATGAGGGAAGCTTCACCAAGTATATATCACATTATTCAATACAGACTAAAACAGACTACACTCACCTATGGTTAAGAAAAAAGTCACTGGTGGTTGACATTGATGTAGAGTGTAGAAGACTTACTAAAAGGAGGCATGAGAAAACTTGCTGAAGCAATCAATGCAGAATATGGATTCTATATTCATAGGCAAGCTGTGACATATAGGACAAATCAAGTGAACCATCTATTTTTGCAAACTAAGCTTTACTGGAACACAGTGATGCTAGTATGCTTACAATTTATCTATGATTCCTTTCATGTATAAAATAGCACAACTAAATAGTTGCAGCAAAGATTATATAGCATGCAATCCCTAAACCACTGTCTAGATTTTGACTGGAAGTTTATCAATATGTGAAATATATCCATCCTGACAATAGCTTTGGCTGCATATAGGCTTTGGCTACTTAGAATTTGTCAAAATTTACGGAATTATGATGTGTGCCTTTTACTGTATGTAAATTTAAGCAAAAAAAAATCCCACTGATTCCTACTTTAAGGATACCTATGCTACAATTAAATTACTTCAACTTTGAAAAGCATCAGGAAGTAAGACGTCAATACAATAATGAAGTAATACTCTGTATCAAGTAGGAAAGCTACAGCCTTCAAGCTCAACCTGATTATCAAAGAAGGCTTGTAATAGAGAATATATAACAAAAATTAATGATACAATTTAAGTGGTAGATATAAGGTTAGTACTATAAAATTGTTCACCTATTCTGATCTCTGAAGATTTTCAGATAAGTTGCCAGGGAATATCATTTTAATTATGAAAGGGAAATACAAAACACATGAAATCTGCCCGCAGAGAGTTATTCTTATTCAAAATGCCTTATGAACCGAACCCATTTGTTTCAAATAACTCAATCCTAGAACACTAGGTCCTGTGTAAAGAAACTACTACTGCAAAGACACAGCTTTGCCTATTCTTGTTTAGAATCAGTGTGTACATACTAGAATTCATTATTACTTATGTCCTTAATGAAAAGGGAAGTTTATAAAACATACAATACCTAAGGTAGTAGCTCTTTGAAATAGTAATATATCATCACTAGAAAGTAACTCATAGCACAACAAATCTTTTACCAACGGATTGCACAGCATTCTATTAACTCAATAATTAATTCTAATGTCTAAAGCAGAGCAGACAAGCAAAGCAAAAACCAAAGAAACAAAAAGAAAAAATACATTCTTTATTCTTTCCTTTAACTAATTAAATCAATTTTATAAGTTAACTTATCAACAGCACTCTAATTCTGGCCAGGGATGATAATTATCTAACAAACGAGCTATGCAGTATGATTGTGTTCCAAGTCTCTGAAGCCAGGTAATCTGGGTTTAAGTGCAGGCTATCTTTTATGGTACAAGGGGTATAACTTAGCCTCTCTGATTATTATGCTCATTACCTGTAAAATAAGATAATAGGACTCCTAGGACTGATATGAGGGAAATACATGTAAGGCTTCTAGAATAGTGTTGGTGAGTTGGAGAGGTAGCTCAGTGGTAGAGCACTCATCTACTATGTATGAGGCCCTGTGTTCAGTCCCCAACTCCACACTAAGAAAGAAGCAAAACTGGCCCATTCAAAGAATAGGTTTGGGTTCTGAACAGAGAATCCTCAAAAGAAATAAAAATGGCTAAGAAATATTTTTTTAAAAATGCTTATGGACCCTGGCAATTAGAAAAATGCAAAACCAAAACAACTTCGAGGTTTCATCTTAATTCCAGTTGGAATGACAAAGGTCAATAAAACAACCAACAACAAATGTTGGAGAAGATGTGGGGACAAAAGGGTATACTTATTCACTGTTGGTAGGATTGCACACTTGTTCAACTACTCTGGAAGTCAATGTGGAGAGTCCTCAAAAAGGTAAAAATAAATCTACTATATGATCCAGCTCTACCACTCCCTGGCATATGCTCAAGGACTCAATGTTACTACTGCATAGGCACTTTCTCAGCCATGTTCATTGATGCTCTCTAATCAGGATAACTAGAAAATGGAAACAGACTAGCTGTTCTTCACCTGATGAAGAGATAATGAAAATGTTGCATGCACACTCTGGAACACTATTCAGCTGTAAAGAAACATGAAGTCATGAGTTTGCATGTAAATGGATAGAACTAGAAAGAGTAAGGTAACCCAGAAAGACAAACACCACATGTACTCTTCTCACCTGAGGTTCCCAGCTCCAAATCCTTAGATGGAAAAATATAACCTGGGGTAACTGCAGAAATTAGGAAGGTTTTTAAAAAGAGAGCACTATGTGTAAGGGGCAGATTAGGAGCAATAAGAGAAGGTACCACTAGGATACAAGAGATATGAAGGGGACAATGGGGAAAGTGTGGGGGCCTTTCATTAGTGAACAGGATGAAGATGAATATGGGAAGGAGGGAGGAAGGTAAATAAGAGTAAGGATGTCTAGAAAATGTCATTAGGAATTATACTATCAATTATCTACCTAAAAATACCTATAATAACCTTAAGTCTGTGTATATATGCACATATATAGTTTAAATGAAATTTTCTCATGCAGACTGACAATGCTCCCCTGCAAGAGACACAAACTATCTAATTAAAAAAAAGAAAAAACAAAGACCACATTCAAAACCCTTTTTTGAGTTGTTGGTAACAGTTGTCCAAGAGACTCCTAAAGTATTATAGGCTACTGCTGTTGCCCTTGGATGCCAAGTCTCCATTGCTGAAGACACCTGGCACCTCAGACTCAGAGCCCAGAGGTCTGAGTTGGAACTGATATAAAATCCTCTCCCTGAGGACTAGCCATTATGGTACTGGAAAGCACTATGCAGGTTTCCAAAGGAGGGAAGCAACCAGAAGTTCTGCCTGGCTATGATAAACACCTTTGAACTTCAAGAACCAGCAAGGCATGATATTTTTAAGGGTACAATAGTGACATGCATATTTGGTGATAAGCAACAGCTCTCTAATTGAACTTAAGGCTTACTCAACCAGAGGAAAATCATGATTGGTACTGAAGCCTAGCCAACTACTAATCAAAATGCAGAGTTGTGGAGCCCAGCCACAATGAATACCTAGGTTCAGAGGTCATAGTGGAAGAGGTATAGAAAGACTGTATCAGCAAGCGGATCAGAGAGTGTGCTATGAGATTGTATCTCCTCTCACTCCTCCTCTCAACATGACTTCCTAAACATGAGCTGAACAAGAACAACAACAGACATACATGCCAAAGTGGACAGGGAAAAAGTTCATGAGGTTTCAGTCCCAGAAAAAGAACCACGGGCAACCACAGAAGGCAGAGAATGGGCAAAATTGTCCTCACTCAAGGCAAGCACTCCCAAGACCAATGGTCAGCCTTAAAAACATATATATATATATATATATATATATATATATATATATATATAGGCTTACATATGATTGGATAAGAAGTTTGCGTGGAATATGCGGAGAACCTAATGGTTGTACAGTATAAAGTAGATGCTCAAGGTTGGCAGTGAATAAAAAGTCTGTGTTGAAGCTTGTATTGGGCAGGTTAGTTGTGCTAAGAAAGCAGTTTGTTCCTGGGTTGTATCACATGGGGCAGCTGCTCAGAAGCCTTCAGTGGGATTAAAGTATTTAGGTGTAATTGCAATAGATGAGATTCTGTGAACAATATATTGCTAGGACTGTTCTAGCTCCTTTATTCATTCAACTAGCATTTACTCATTGTACGAGGAGTTTGGTAGAATGAATACCTAATGCTTGTACTTAGTACTGTTTAGATTACTTAGTGAAAATTTTACAATAGAGCATTTCTTGGAACAGTCCCAATAAAATGGACACGGTATACACATTTACAATTTAAATTTTCCTTCAATAACACCAGGAACTATAGCTGGTCCTTAGAATAGATAGGCAAACTTCAGCCCGACTCATGACTTTAGACCTGCAAGTGCCATCATATTCACCGTGAGTATTTATTTTAAATATGCAAATAAAACTTTCAAAAAAATTTTAAAAATACAAACACATTCTAAACACATACTTAAGCATTTGAACCTAGGTTAAAGTTAAGCCTATGTTCAGCATATAGGATAGGCTTAGAAAGAAATGAATGTGAACTCAATTGCAAATGTGTATTTTTGCATATCATTTATAAATACTGCCCAAACACTCAACTGTATCTATATCTTACCTCCAGCATATTTTAATGCTTCTGTCAATTTTCAAGTGTATATCTGCTTTCTTTTACAAGATTATGAGCTCTTTGAGGGTAAGAATAAGATCTTCTCTTATTTTATTTTCCCAGAAGAGAGTAATCATTAAGTCTATTGATAAAGTAAAGCTAACTATAGGCTAATTTCTTAAAAGAAACAAATGTGCCACATGCTAACTAAAGAATATCCAAAGCTCAGAGCATCTTACTCCCAGAGAGGGAAAGCACATGCATGGAGTGGAGAGTGGAACAGAAAAATGGATAATGCCAGACAAAAATCTAACTACGTCCAGAGTCCATGACACAAGCAACCAGAATGCAGTGTAGATACATGAATTCACACAAAGAGAGTGTACTCATTGTCAGAAATGAATAATACTGCTTTTGTGCACTTCAAAGTCAAAATTTCTCCAATAGAAAAAAAAATCCGAAAACAATCCAAGAATATAGGTGAATGTGTTAAAAAGTCTCTGAAACAGTCTTTTTAATTAACTGCAACAGATATTTCTCCATCATCTAACCAGCCTGGAAAAAATCAATACCAAGAAAAAGAGACAAAAGTCCCAAATAACCTTTTGGTTGCACTAACTTCTCTATTCTTCTCCAATTATGAGATGTAGTATTTCTAAAGTCTACTTGCACAATATCAGATATATCCTCAAGAGAAATGTACCAGGTATGAGGAAGCATGAATAACTTTGAACTTTCAGCGGCCTTTACCTAATGTATGATTAACTGATGAAAGGGAATTGTTACTTGTCAGAAAACATAGACAATGGGAAATATGTTTAAATTAATAAACAGCCTCTAAAATACGGGCCTTATGGAGGCTGGACATGGTTCAGAACACTGGCTATACTTCCTTAAGACCTGGGTCAATTCCTAGCATCCATATGGCAGCTCACAATCCAGGAGATCTGATACCTTCTACAGGTACCAGGAATGCATGTGGTAAATAGACAAACATGCAGGCAAAACACTCATACAAATAAAATTAAAATTTAAACCTAAAATTAAAATACTTTTAAAAATGTGTCTAACTTGATGGCCAGTGGTGGCACACACCTTGAATCCCAGCACTTGGGCAGCAAAGGCAGGCCAATCTCTAAATTCGAGGTCAGCCTGGATTACAGAGCAAATTTCAGGTCAGGCAGAGAAATATTGTCTTCTAAAACAAACAAACAAACAAGAAATGTGTCTTACCTTTATCTGTGAGACCTTCTGGATAGTTAATGGGGAAACTTGGGACTGTGAAACAACTCCAAGTCCAGCAGCATATATGGGCGTAACAGAGGACTGACCTTGAACCACAGGCAAAACTGGGGACTGAGTCAGCTTTGGCTGCTCCTGCAACTGGTAAATAGAAGAAAACAGATAAATCCTCCAATTTACAATGTAATACATACACACATTTATATATAAAGTATCAGTACATGTACAGTATATACAACATTTATAATTATATATTAAAATATAGTAGCAATTCTCTCACCCCTGAAATTTGCTAGCAATGCCCTACTAGTTGGTGAGAAGAATGTGTTTGCCCTAGAACACTTACGTCAGCCTGTAGAATACTAGAAAGTACCTGAGAGCTAGTTGTCTGGTTTGAAGAATAGGCTACAGTGGGATGACTTGAAGTATCTGAATGTAGAACTGGTCCAGCTGCTGGCTCAGATGAAGTGTCACCTTTAACAATGGAAATGAGCAAAAAAGGTAGAGGGAAAACCATGAAGCACAATATTCAAATGATATAAATAACAATAAAATGTTTCTTTAATTTTTTCTACTATGATAATCATACAGTTTCAAATAAAATATACATAATAATTAACATTTTTCAAAAGAACTAATATCAGCATTGGGGAGATAAAAGCTAAAAGATCACAGTGTAGGCTACAAAGCAAGGCCTGTGTCAAAATCAAACAAGTACCCAACAAATAAAACTCTTCATGGGTCAGCGAAATGTTAACATTGGGATGTCAGCAACAGTTTCTTTTCCTTAGAATCAAACACAGCCTCGGGAAGGATGAATTCACAGTCTGCTATTGAGTATGTTTCCATCCCTAAAATTTTCTCTTTGTTTTGTTTCTTCTGTTTTGTGAGAGTAGAGTCAAACTAAAGGTGAGAAGAAGAGGTAGAAGAGAGGATAGGAGGGAAGGAGAGAGAGAATATGCTCACATGTGTGTACACAGGTATACACATCTGGCTATTGGTGCTTAAGTACCAGCCCCTTTTTTTTTTTTTTTTTTTTTGAGGTAGGATCTCCCACTGGCCTGAAGCTCACCAAACAGACTGGTCATCAAACTTTGGTGACATGCCTGTCTCCACTTCTCCAGCACTGGGATTACAAGTGTAAACCACCAAACCTGTTTTACTTTTTAGGTGTATTCTGGACAAGGAATTCATGTCCTGTGCAAGGCAATTACTGAGTCATCTCCCCATCTTGACATCAAACTCTTGATCCTCCTACCTCAGCCTTCAGTGTGCTGAGATTATAGGCAGATGGTACCCTGTCCACCTTCCAAAGTCTTAAATTTTTCTTTATAAAGCAAACTTAAAATAATCACAAAATGTAGGCATAAAGACACACGTCTTTAATCCCAGCACTTGAGAGGCAGGGGCAGGAAGATCTCTGTAAATTCAAGGCCAGGCTGGTCTACAGAGCAAGTTATAGGACACCCAAAACTCACATAAAAATATTTCCAGGAACTGAAAATATAGTTTTGTGGTAGGTTACTTGCCTAGAATGTGCAAGGCCTTGGGCTCTACTCCAATCACTGCAAGTGGGGAGTGAGGTAGGGAACAAGAGGTAAGGTGGCAGGAAAAGAAGAATAGGAGGGGAAAGAGAAGGCAAGGGAAGGGGGAAAGGGAAGGGGAAGGAAGCTGCAGCTAGGCACAGTGCCATAGCCATAATCCCAGCACTTAGAAGGCATAGGCTAGAGGATCATGAGGGCACAGCCTGGGCTATAGAGCAAGATCATCTCCAGAACAAACGAACAAAGAAAAACAAAGACAATGAGGAAGAAAAAATCAACTAAATCCATTTTATGTATATCCTAACTAATATACACTTGCTGTTTTGATTTAAATAAAAGTCTCATGGTCCATAACTCCTACAAAGAAGGTAGGAAAAGGTACTCCCTTTGTAGAGCAACTGCCTATAACGATGCAAACACTGGTTTTACTTTTTACTTATTTATATTTTCCTTAATTATTTGCTGTTGCTATTATTGTTTTGACAGTCTCCCTGTATAGTCCTGGATGACCTGGGATTCACTATGTGGACCAAACTGGCCTCTAACTCACAGAGATCTGCATGTCTCTGAATTCAGAGTGCTGAAATTAAAAGCCTGTAGCACTACACCCTGCTACTCTGTGTTCTTTAAAAGGACAACAAATTATACAAAAAACAAACAAACAAAAATAAAAAACAAAAAACCCAAAAAACAAAATGAAACAAAACCCTAGAGGACTTATGTTTTTATTCTAGTCTAAAATACTAAAGCTCTTAATATCTAGAAAACTCCTTCTTAAGAAACAAAGTGTATCTTTAGTTCTAAATTTACTTCATGGGCTTATGCTAGACTATTATAAATATTATTAATATCATTTTCTGAACAGGAGTAGTTGCTATAATATTTCTGCAACTAGAACATTGGACAAGTTACTTAAAGAACTGGGATGACTATCATGTATTACAGACTGACCTTAAACTAGCTCAGTATGACCATGAACTTCCAATCCTCCTGCCATTTTCCAAATGCTGGAATTATGGGTTGAGTACTACCATGCCCAGTTTATATGGTGTGGAGGATCAAGTCCAGGGCTTCTGCATACTAGGCAGTACCCTCAAAAGGGACAAATTCCTAGCCCAACTTTCTTGATTTTAATATAAGGAAACTATCTGGTCTATTTGAAATGTTTTAAAAGGCTTAATGGAATAATAAGACAGTAGAATACTCTGAAAAGTTCAAAATGCTATTTAAGAAACTACATTTCTTTGTCTGTACAGCTAGCCATCTTACCCCTAACAGAGGAGGGCTGCTTCTGTGGTTTGCCCTGGAGAAGCTGCTGTCGAACATGTTGATCAACTTCTGTTTCTTCCCACTCAGCTGCAGTGTGTGGACCAGGAGCAGGTTGTAAAGTTGCAGTCTGCTGCTGAGGAAATACATTCCTCACATACTTGCGCTGGGAATCTCTGCGTTCTTCCAAGCAGCCAGTAGGCTTCTTTCCCCTTATCTTTTTAATCAGTGTCACACGGTCCCTAATGGACTTAGCAACAGCTTTGGAATCACTTTCATGGAAGAATCCAGACTTGACCTACAAAGAAAACATAATAACTCCATCTTTAAAATTTTAACTTTCTTTATTTAAACCGTATTTTGTACCCCAAATCCAAAATTCTAGTAAATAACTGATCATTAAAGTTGGTCTCTATATGCTTTTAAAATTGGACATGTGCACATATGAGAGCCTTTAATTGATACAAGAATAACACTTCAGGGTATTAGGAAAGAGGATCTTGTAATGTCAGTTACAAAGCCTGTCTTGAAAACCAGTAGCAGCATGCCCACTATTGACACCTGAGAAATACAGCTAACTGAAGTGGTATTTTGTCTTGTATGAGTACACTATCTGATGCTGTAAGATAGAACAAGCATAGTGAGAAATAAGCTGTTGGAAAAAAAAAACTTCAAAAATATATGTGGAGGAAACAGAAAAGTGGCATAGAGAAAGGAAATTTGAAAGTGGATTGACATCCCCCAAATAAAAATATTGTCTATTAAAAACAATATGGATGAAGTTTGGAGCAGAGATCAACATTCTAAGGAAAGGAATGTATGCTCACAGCAGGGTACTTGCATTAGAATAGTGAGAAAACAGGAAAGGAACAGGGATGAGCAGCAGAGAACATAATTTAAAGAAGTAGCATAGCACAACATGTTTAGGCCTATAGTCTGCTGGCTTGCTTTTTTAATTTTTAATTTTTTGAGACAATATCTCATATAACACAAGTTGACCTGAAATTTACTATATATGTAGTTCAGAGTGACTTCTGAACTCCTTAATCTTTTACCCTACCCTCTAAGAGCTAGGATTACTGGCATGTACCACCATGTCCAGCCTATCGTCTGCTTCTTAAAACTTAAGAATCTATAGATGAGAAATTTCATGGTAGTTGGAAGATTATTAAAATGTTAATAAGAATGGTAATCCCCTCACTTGGAAGGTGGAGCCAGGAGGCTTGCCGGGGGTTCGAGGGTCAGCCTGGGCTACATTTTGATTACCAGCTCAAAGTTATTATACAGCATAATCCTGTCTAAAACCAAACTAAAATGACAGAAAACAGATGAAGCACACATATCCAATTTTTCCCACTCTGAAGTTCTCAATAAACTCACCTCATAGTAAATAAAATTTTAAGTTATGGATGAATAAAAACAAGGTTAGACATGGTGGCATACACCTTAAATTCCAGCAGTGGGAGGCAAAGGAAAGGAGCATCAGGACTTCAAGGCCATCTTCAGCTACACAATAAGTTCTAGGTCAGTTTGGGTTATATAAAACTCAGTTTGGGTTATATAAAACTCAGTATCAAAAAAACAAAATCAAACAAAAATTGCAAACGAATGGATTAATAATAATAATAATAATAATAATAATAATAATAATAATAATAATAAATACTTGAGAACCAGTCCAAGAGGCCCAGCATCCAAATAATAGAAGTTCCAGAAATGAGAAACAGCAAATTATCTGATCCTCCTTCCTGTACCTTCTGAGGGCTAAGATTTCTTATGTATATGTACATGTGCACATGAAGGTCAGAGGCCAACATCAGAATTCTTCCTCTATTGCTCTTCACCTTATTTTTTTGTGACAGGTTCTCTCAGTGGGCACCTCGTACTGTCTTCACCCATCCAGAGCTAGGGTTACAGAGCTACATACACCACACCACCTCACACAGGAACCAGGGATCCAAACTTAGGTCCTTTTGTTAGCACAACAGGTAATTTATCAACGGAACCATTTCCTCAGCCCCCAATTTTATTTTAACAAAAGCAATGTTGTACTGTTGTTTATAGTATGTGTGCAAATTTAACATATCTTGCTAATAAAAATCTTTTACAATGGTATAACAATATAAATAGGGAAAACAGAATCTGGGAGACAGCTGGGTTGGTAAAGCACTGGACATGCAAGCATGGGCACTTGGGTTTAGAACCCCAGCACCTGTATAAAAAGCAGAGCAAAAGGCACACATCTATAAGCCCTGCACTGGGAGATAAAAATATATGCATGTGCAAGCATACCTGTACAGACAGACAGAGAGAGAGAGAGAGAGAGAACACAGAGAACATGAAAGGGAAGAAAGCAAGGAGAAATAGAAAAGAATCAGTCAGGATACTATAATGTGTAGGGAAAGCATTACTAAGCTTTATTTACCATTTCATACGCTACTTCCTCAGGTGTATCTGCTTCTAAGTTGAAACTGAACTCAATAGCTTCATTGTCTTTATGTTTGCCTTTTAATTTCTTAGGATCTTCAACCCAGAGTCTTAGAGCCAGGGATGAATTTGAGCAATCATCTTCCTCTGCTAATTCCACCCTCAGTCCAGTATCCTCAGCAAAGAATGCATGGTTTAGTAGATCCTTGATAGATAACCTAGTAAACAAAATATATTTCCCATTACCAATTCTCCCATCATAAGTAAGATGCAATCCTTTAAATAGTAGACGTTAATTGTATCAAAGTAAGAAGCTTACTTTACATTTTCATTAATATCCATTAATTGTTTTGTTATTAAAAACTATACCCTATAATCAATTTATTACAGGGGACACAAAAATGTCAACTTACATGAATACAGAATGATTTTAATTAGGTTATTAACCAGTAACATATCTTGATTACAAAGTCTAACACACATGGAAGTATACCTAGAGAGAATTGTCAGGTTAGATTTATTAGCTTCCCTTAAGCCACTGGCTTATATTATTAAGACTAAAGTAATACATTTTCAACAAAAGCAACTAAAACATTCCCAAAATATATAAACTCTAAGGTGAACTGAAAATTCAAACTCTTACAAATGTTTTAAATAGACACTCAACAATTATCCAGTCAGAAGGTATGTCTAATAGCCCATTCCTATATCACAGCAGTTGCCAGCTTGTGTCACATAGTGAGTTCCAGGACAGTCTGGGCTATAAAATCAGACTCAGTTTCCAAAGATTCTTTTTTAAAAAGGCTATTTAATCCGTACATACTTCACTCTTTAGAAGAATGTCATAAGTGAAGCTAATGTGGTTCAATGAAGGACCGTAGTTTCTGTCTCCCTGTGTAGCCTTGGTTGACTTTGAACTTGCTATATAGACCAGGCTGGCCTTAAACACAAATAGATTAGCTTGCCTCTGCATCTCAAATGTGGGAATTCAAGGGATGTCCTACCATGTTCTTACTCTAACCTTCTTCTCTTTCTTTTCTTTCTTCTTCGTTTTTTTTAAAAAAAAAAAATCAAAACAGAGTCTCACTATATAGCTCAAGCCTGCCTCCACATCTCAATTCTTCAGCCACGGCCTCCTATGTGCTAGGATTACAAGCATGCCCAAACATACTCAGCTCCCGTGGTTTACTTGAAGTGCTGAACTCTAATTTTAGGCTATACCATATACATAATGGATACAACCCTAGCTTAATAACAAAGACTAACCATCTCTCAAGAAAAGCAAAAGGATATGGCTTCAAAGGATTCTTTTGCAAGCTGGGGAAAGTAATTTTACTTTCACAAACTTTTAAGATTGAACATTATAATGAATCTGTCTGTATATATCAGGTCTATGTGGAGAGCCCCTGCTACAAAATACATATGGATAGCACAGTGTTGGGAAAGTAAGGGATTTTTAAAACTCTTTATTTTTATACTTAACTAAGGCAGTATGATAAAAACTCACTTATTAGTTTTAACACTAAAGTTAGATATGTTTAAGAAAGTATAAACAAACTAAGCCCTTTATTTTTACTAAACAATAACAGCAGAAGAAGATACTGATTACCTACTAATGACAACATATTGCTGTTAAGTATTTTATATACAAACTTGATCATTTAATCATCAAAATATTACCTCAATATTTAATAACTTCAAGATGTCATTAAATGTGGGTCTAGGTTTTAATCTTAGTACAATTTTGTGGTCTGTGCTTTGTCTAGCGCAGTAAAGATTACTTTTGAGTATTTTGCTGTTCTTTAATCAGATTGTGATTACAAGCCACAATCAGAATCTAAAATAAAACTTGAATTCAACACAAAATATTTAGTATATTTATTACATTTTATGCAGAGGTCAGAGGACAACTTATATGAGTTGGTTCGCTCCTTCCACCAACACAACTTTTATTATTTACAATAAGCCTTAATCAGCACTAGAGCTTGGCAGATACTACTCTTTATGTTGTAAGAATCTACTTTCCTATCGATAACCTGACTTATTACCTACTATGTTTTATCTGGGCTGCTCTTAACTCCAATTGACCAGCCCTCAGGGCCATGTTTTCTTGACTCCTAACCCATGGAGTCTCTCTTTCTCCTCTTCTTCCTTCTCTTCTTCCTTCTCTTCCTCCCTCTCTTCCTTCTCACCTTCTTCTCTAATCAGGTCACACCATACCCACCTACCTCTAATCCCTCCAGTAATTGGCCATAGCCAATTTTATTAACCAATGGTTTTAAATCAAGGAAAAAGGTTTGCACAACAAAAGCTTGTAAACATAAAAGACTTAGACCTTCTGGTATAAAATTTAGCATTACAATACATAGCAACAGACCAAACCTGAACAATTCCCCTTTTAAGTCTGAATAAAAAGGTGCTTTCTCTTATAATAATAAACAACATACCCTAGGAACAATTATTAAATTACTATGAAAATTATTAAGTAAAGGTTACATTCAAAAAATCCAGTCTGTTCATATTTGGCAACTCAGGAGAAAAGTATTCTATTATCTATCCTATCCTGGTGAGTTCAGAGTTCTGTATCTGTATCAGTTTCTTTTCTTCCATTGACTAATATGCTTAAATTCAGTAGGGTGCCACGTCTGATCTGAGTCTAAGCCAATTTCTATCCTAACTTGTATTACACTCCTAAAATTATCTTCTTAGACCTAGAGCATCCTTTTAAATACTAAGCAACTAGAGAAAGGAAACCACCATGAAAGGAGATGGATAACGAGCACATGGCCAGGAGAAATAGCAAGTATCTGGGGAACACCACTGGGAAGGTAGCCAGGCCAGCAGTTAGCAAGGTAGATTAGGGGCTACCCCCCCCCACACCCCCCCCCCAGTAATTGTCAAAACCAAATTAAATAACCATAGTCTGAGTCTCATTTATCTGTAAGCTAGTCGGGGATAAGCTTACAGTGGTTGTACTACAGGGCCTTGATTTTAAATCCAGGTTCCCAGGCTTGGCAGCAAGTAGCTTTATCTACTGAGCCACCACGCTGGTGCCATACAATATTTTTAAAATTATTTTAAAGAACATGTTTAAGACTGGGTGTAGTGGCACATATCTTTAATCCCAGCACTTGGAGGTAGAGGCAAGTGGATCTCTGTGAGTTTGAGACCAGCCTGGTCTACAGAGTGAGTTCCAGGACAGGCCTTGGGTTTTATTTCTAAGACAGAGAAGAAAAAGAATACCCGACAAGTGAAATTAAATATTTATTAACACATGAATGTATAATGAAAATGTGGTGTAAATGTAACATGGATTATTCACTTTAAAAGAAATGAAATTCTGATACATGCTACAATAAAAATCAACTTTGAAAATCCATACTAAAACCAGACAAGGTAGGGTCAGGTAGAGGGGAGGTGGAGCAGGGGGTGAGAAGGTGTGGGTGGCGCATGCCTTTAATCCAAACACTGGGGAGGTGGAGGCAGGTGGAACTCTGTGAGTTTGAGGCCAGCCTGGTCTACAGAGTAAGTACCAGGGCAGCCAGGGTTGTTATACAGAGAAACCCTGTCTCAGAAAAAAGAAAGAGAAAAAAAATCCAAACTAAATGTAATAAGCCAAACATAAAATAAACATTCCACTTATATGAGGCATCTAGAACAAGCATATTCACAGCCCTTGGGCCTGAGGGTGTTAGATGCCCCAATATAGGAGAATGCCAAGGAAGGAAGACTAGAGTGGGTGGGTGGGTGGGGGAATATCCCCATAGAGGCAGGAGTAGGGGGGAGGGAACAGGGAGGTTCCAAAGGGGAGATTTGGAAAGAGGGGAAACATTTGAAATGTAAATAAAGTATCAAAAAGAAAGAAAAAAAGAAAGTAGACTAGAAAGTCATATAGAAAGACATCCTTTTCCAGAGGAAAAGGTACCACACTGCAAGCGCAAAGTCACAGGCCCAGCCCATGCCACATCCAACCTCTCCACCTAGCAAGATCCTCCACATCCTTCTCCTGCGTCTAGGAAGACACATAAATAACAAAAGAAAATACAGAGAATAAATATGAAAGATCAAGGCAATCTCCACACCCCCGAATCTCACCAGTTGTATAAAAATGTCTGCCAATGAAATTACCTAAATAAACCCTAGGATACAGAATTTAAAATAACAATCATAAAGTTCATCAAAGGATTCAAAGATTTAAAGAAGACACACACACACACACACACACACACACACACACCCTCGCTCAATGAAATTAAAGAGAAAAAATATTGGAATGATACCCAAGAAAATAAGAACATAAGGCTGATAGAAATGACAAAAGCAATCAAGGATTTGAAAACAAAATTCAATACAGAGAAATGCTGACAAGGACTCAAGTTAGCTAAACATGGCCTGAACAAAAGACATGCTAATAGGGAAGGTAGAAATTCCCATAGACTCAACTCAAGACAAAGAACTACAGGCTAGTAAGAAACACTAAGAGTGGGAGAAGTGCTCATCCCAGAGGAAAAGCCCCCCAATTGGTCATTCAATATCAAATGGCTGGCTCTAAAATATATATACATACAAGTAACGCTATACAGACTGAGCAGGTTGTAGTGATACATTTGGATGTGTGTGTTTGTTTGTGTGTATTAGCACGTAACAACAAAGTTTTTTAAAAAAGGAGGATTTGGCAGAAGGGAAGGGAAAGGGGAAATGATATATTATGATCTCAAAAAATTATTTTTTAAAAAATGAAAATACAATAGAGATTATCAGGGTCTGGAAAGAAAAATTCTGAATTATTAGTGGCTAAGTGCTACAGTTTCAAATGAAGAGTATTTTGGGGGTTGACACTGGTGATGGATATAAAGCAATATGAACACATTTAAAATGTGTTTCTGAAAGACACACATAAAATGGCTAAAATAGGGCTTAAGAGATGGTTCAGCAGTTAAAAATATTTGCTGCCCTTCTAGAGGACCCAGGCTTGGTTCCCAACACCCACAGTGGGCAGCTCCCAACTGCATATGACTCCAGAGACAGGGGATGCGATACCTCTTCTGGCTTTTGCACATACCTACATACACATAGTACATATCCACACACCCAGACACACAAACATATACACATAAAAATATTTAAAAAGCACTCAAAGATAAAGTTGCCAAGTTAAATCAGCAATTAATCATATATAGATAAAAAATAAAAGTAAAAGCTAATACTAAAGGATTTATCTATATAAAAATACTCCTTGAATAAAAATATCCCTATTACTTTTACAATTATCATTGGCAGATAGATAAAACCAAGTGTAGTCTATCTGCTTACTCTAAACTACTTAAACAAGCAATTTGTTACCTGCTTTACATTTTACTTTTAAAATTTTATTTCACCTTACTATTAAGTTGATGGTGATCAAAGTTTGTCCCAACAAACACAAATGTCAGTTCAAACTCGGCACAATAGCAAGGTTTAAAATTCCAAACAGCACGCAGTAATATATACATGACAGTATCCGGGATTAAAATGCATCCATCATTTATATAATGTTATAGTCCGACCAACCTCTCAGATTTGTTCTGGCGAATACATCCTTCAATTATTTCTTTCACTTCAGGGTCTGTGACTTTGTTGAAGCTGGCTGGTTTTATGCCCTGGGAGAAAACGGTTACAAATTAAACAACTGAAAGCACAAATCAACATGGCATTTATTAAACATTTTTACCATAAAATATCAAATTATTCCATGAGATCATTATACATATAAATTTAACTTATAAATTTTTAAGCAGAGTCTCACTACATAGCCTTGACTAGCTTTGAAGTGTTTATGTCCTCAGTTCTCAACCTATGGGTCTCAACTCCTTTGGGGGTTGCATATAAGATATTTACATTACGACTCATGACAGCAGCAAAATTACAGTTATGAAATAGCAACAAAAATAATTTTATGTTTGGGGTCACCACATCATGAGGAACCGTATTAAAGGGTCACAGCATTAGAAATGTTGAGAACCACTGCTCTATGTAGACCAAGCTGGCCGAAAATTCATAGAAATCTGCTTGTCTCTGCCTCCCAAGTGCTGAAAATGCAGGCTGGGGCCACCACACTCACCCAATTTCCACTTTTTAAAATTACATTTCATTACTGGCAGGAAAGGGAGGATCCTAGCCCCATGTGGAAGTCAGAGAATAACTTGCAGTAGATAGTCACCTTCCATCATGTATTTTCCAGGGGTTGCACTCGGATTGTCAGGATTGATGGAAAGCACCTTGACCAGCTGAGCTGTCTCACTAGTCCAAGTTTAACTTTTTAAAAAGAATTTTTATCACAACTCCATAAATAACTGAAAATTGTAAGTAACTACATTAATAACTGAGGCACATATAGACTAAGAATACTATTACAATTAATGATATGGGGAATGCTCACAATTTTATATGAAACAATAGGTGGAAAACAAGATGCTGAGTGTGTGTATGTGTGTGTGCATGTATATCATATTCCTAATTAAGAAATAATAATAATAATAATAATAATAATAATAATAATAATAATAATAATAGGAGCTGGAGAGATGGCTCAGCGATTAAGAACACTGTCTTCTCTTCCAGAGGTCCTGAGTTCGATTCCCAACAACCACATGGTGGCTCACAGCCATCTGTAATGGGATCCAATGCCCTCTTCTGGTGCGTCTGAAGAGAGCAATGGGGTACTCACATGCATAAAATAAATAAATCTTTTTTAAAAAGAAAACATAACAGGACCTAGAGAGATGGCTCAGTGGTTAAGAGTAGTTGCTGCTCTTGTAGAGGACCCAAGTTCAATTATCAGAATTCATACTGAGTAAATCACATGTTCCTCCAGCTCCAGGGGATCTGGTATCCTCTTCTAACCTCCAAGGATATTCATCAACATGTATGCAATCACTCATTTATAAACACATACATATAAATATTTTTTAAAGAAAATCTAATAATGGACCTGCAAGATTACTCAGCAGATTAAAGGTGCTTGTCACCATACCTGATGATCTGACTTCAATTTCTGGAACCCATGAAAAGGTAGAAGGAAGACAACTGACACCCACATGCTGTCATGTGACTTCCACACTTACATTCAGACAATATAAACATCCAACACGCAATAAAATGGGAGGAGGGGCAGTGAGAAGGCTTGATCTGAGTTCCAGTTCCAAGCCCACAATGTGTCAAGAGAGAACTGACTTCTAAGAGCTGTCTTTTAACCTCCATACTAAAGAATGTGATTGTGAGAAGTACACACACACACACACACACACTCGTGTATGTGTGTGCGCACTTGTACATGTGCATACAAGATGAATGAAGTTTTAAAAGTAAAATGAAAAAAAGTCTTAAAAAAGCAAATATTGTAACTATTTTTGAATCAGAGAAAAAGTAGGTTTATCTGCTTTCATGATTTGAGGCAGGATCTCACCTATGGATCAAGGATGGCCTCAATTTCATGATCTTCTGTTTAAAATTTCCAAATAGCTGGGACCACAAGTATGCTTTACTAGGCCAAGCAAAATGAATGTGGTTTTAAAAACTCTTGAAGCCCAGCATAATGGCCTATGCCTGCTATTCCATTACTGGAGAAATGAAGGCAGGAGGATCAGAAGTTCAAGGTCATCCTGGGGTACTTAGACAGAGTCAAAGAAAACATAACTTAGAAAAATGATAGATTCTCTATTTCTAGTAGACTGAATTTAATATATTTCCAAGTTTTTAAAAATGGCTAGAAGCCATAAACAAAGTACGTGTGTGTACGTCGATATAATTGTACATGATAAAATATGAAAATATATAAATATGTAAAGCCTTTTTTCTACTTAAGCTAATACTAATACACTGAAATAATTTCTTCTTAGGCTAATTATTTGGTTTAGGATTCTAATAAGAAATAAACAATCTGGAAAATTAAAACAACAACAAAGCTATAGTTAAGATGGCAGCAGAGCAGCTGCTGCTGTGTAACTCACTAAAGGGAAAGTCAGACTAAATCCTATCCTAAAGAGAAAAAGAAACTAGGAACTTCAGAAAGTCACAAGGTGTACTACTTGAAAAGTGCAGAGGAAAACATACAGAAAAGAAGCCCTACTCCTCAAATTCCAGGAGTGCTGATCTCTGACAAAAGGAAAAGCAGCTGAAGCCTCAGAAAGTGAGCCATGGGTCCTGGAGAAAAGACACTGGAAGTCCTACTTTTAGAATAAGCCCACAGCCTTCCTAAGTCTCAAAACCAGTCCAGAGGAGACAGTGACTCCTTCAGTGGATAAGACAATGGTGAGGAATTCCATTCCTGTCACACTGACTTGGGAGGTCAGGGGTTGGGTTTCATCTGGGAGGGGGCAGTTATTAGAAACTGAGCTACACTAAGGGCCCAAAATAAAAAAAAAATTTAAGAGAGGGAGCCTACATTTAACTTACAAGAGCCACAGGGCAAGAGACAGTCCTAGGAAGCACTTGTAGAGAGCTGAAGGCCATGACCAACAAGCCAAGAAGGGGGGGTGTTAGGAGGCTTGGCTAACAAAGAGAAATGCATAGGAAAAGTAACCCTGCTCTCACTGAAAGTAGCAGACTTGACCAACTGAGAATAACCCTAGAATCTGATAGCCTTGGGCCTTAGGTCAGAAGGCAGACCAACCTCCACACCTGCCTATCTGCTATTCACTTCTATAGATTTAAAAACCTCAGAGCCTCCAGTGGAATACTTGAAATCCATGGCGTCATCCCCGCAGAAGGATGATTAGTATTTAAAAAATTTGGAAAAATATAAAGATAGGTCTTTCACCTGTACAGATTTTGACAGCTAAACATCACAAATAGTATATCTAAAATATATGACGAAGTCCAAAAACTAAACACTATCAAAAGACCTTTAAATCAAAAGATTGGCCAATGATCTGAATGAATAGTTCTCAAAAGCAGAAAGACAGAGAAACTGAAGATATGGCTCCACTGTTAAGAGCATTTGCTGTACTCCAGAGAGCATGGGTTCAATTTTCATCAGTCACACAGTGGCTTAAAACCATCTGTAACTCTAGATAAGTCAGCAGTTAAGAGTATATACTATTCTTGCAGAGAACTCAAATTCAGTTCCCAGCATTGATTCTGGGTGCAGCTCACAACTACCTATCACTCCAGCTCAAGGGATACAATTCCTTCTGGCCCCCACAGAACCTGCACTTATTTGCAAACTACACAGATAAACTAATAAAAAGTAATAAAAACAAAAGCTAGATGATGAGTTTAAAAGTTAAGAGAACTTGCAGTTCTTTCAGAAAATTCGAGTTTGATTCCCAGCACTCAAAGGACTTTACATCAACGTACCACAGAAGGAACTGTACATCTTTGTTTATGGCCACACTATTCACAATAGGCACAGTAGCAAAAAATCAGTCTAGATGTTCATCAACAGATGAATGGATAAAGAAAATATGGTATACATGTATATAATGGAATTTTGGGCAGCCCTAAAATAAAATGAGATCATGTCATTTTCAAGAAAATGGATATAAATGAAACCACCATGTTAAATAAAATAATCCAGGCTTAGTAAGACAAATACCACAAGGGTTTGCCTATATGGGAACCTAGATTTAACATCATATATGTGTGTGTATGTATTTTTGTGTGTGTTTACAGGTGACAAAATAAGAAAGAGGATCATGAGATACGAAGCTATATTTTTTAAAAATGGAGGGAGTAACAAACTATCTCTGTGGGTCCAAGGGTAGGATGGTCTACATAAAGAGTTCCACGATAGACAGGGCTACACAGTAGGTGGGATGAAAACCTGTTTCAAAATAAGCAAACACATGTAATAGAAAACAGAAAAGGATAATTAGTGAACAAAGAAAACAGGCTATAGGGGCAGGGAGACATGGGAGAAGGCCAGGGATAAAGGAAAAACACATGAGAATGAAGTTTACTGCTATATATGTAAACGAAGCCATGATGAAACCCATCATACTGCATTGTAACCTAAAAATAAAGATTTGGGGGGACATCAACCTTTTTAACATGGACAGAGAAGGGGTTCAAAATGCCACACCCTTCCCTGATAAACTATAGGCAGTTAGTGGTTGCTGGGGGGTGGGGGAGTCATATTTCTCAGTGGTGTAACCACTGTAAAGTTGCCCTTGCTCACCCTCCCATGGTCATACAAGGAACCCAAGTTAAATGAAGTGAGGTACAAAAGAAAAAGACACGAAAGTAGGAGGGAATTCGGGAAGGGGGCTAGTCTGCAGTAAAGGGGGATATGAGAGAATAATTGGGTGAATAAGATCAAAAACATTAATATATGTATAACACTATGAAAGAATATAGATATGAAATTATAAATGAGCAAATAAAATTTAGAAGAGAAGAAATACAAATGCCTAATAAATACATGAGCCATGAAAGTAGAAGGGGAGTATTGGGAGAAGAAAGCTGGAAATGGGGGGAGAGTGGGAGAGGAGGGGAGGGAAATCAACCAAAATGAAGTATGCATGAGACTGCCATAAAGGAATGCATTCCTTTGTAAATGAATTTAAAAATAAAACAAATGAAGATAAAACAAACAGTAATTTCCTAAAGTTAGCCATACATGGATTAAGGCATCTCTCAACCCTCATCAAAGAAGCCTGTTTGCAGTAAATGGTAATCAACACAGAGACCCACAACTGGCCCAGGTGTAGAGTATGAGAGGGTGGAATGTCCAGCCCTAAATGGGACCTCTATACCACAGTCCCTCCTCATGAGGCTCAAGGGTCCTTGAGAAAGAGGAGACAGAAGAGCCAAAGGCATTGGATAACTACAAGGAAACAGTCTTCTGGACACAGCAAGGAAGCTACACATACAAGTTCACAGTGGTTGTCACAGCATGCATGAGATCTGTGTAAGCCTAAGCCAGATCAAGTCTCAGCAATGAAGAGGGGAGTTGGACATAAAGTTTCACCCCTAGACAAAAAGCTACTGGAATTTCTTAGCAGCTGATAGATGGGTTGGTTTTCTCTAACACTGTATGTAATAAGTCAACCATGCTTCAGTGGACGCATCCAGGAATATTCGAGCAGCACAAATAGGCCTTAGGGTCAGGGCAGACATGACATGGATAGATGGACACAAAATTGGATGAGAAAGGAAAGGAGGATAGATTCAAGAAGAGTTGGAGGACGGAAGGTGAGTATGATCAAAATACACTGCACGACATTCTTATAGAACTAATTAAAATTAAACAAAACAAAAGAAATGAAAGCAAATGCTGGCAAGTATGTGGAAAAAGTGGAAACCTTATTGATTGCTAGCAGGAATGTAATGGATTGCAATCATTATGGAAATCAGTGTGGAGGATCCTCAAAAAACTAAAAATAGAACTACCATAAGACTGAACACTCCAGGGTATATATCCAAAGGACTCTGCAGTCAACATACCTCAGAGTTTATTTACTACTGTGTTTATTGATACACAATTCACAACAGCTAATAAATAAACTAGTCTCAATGTCTCTCCACAAATAACTATATGATGAAAGTATGGTACAAATATACAACAGAATTATATTCAGCTGTAAAGAATAAAAGCATGGCATTTGCAGGAAAATGGATGAAACTGGAAATCATTATGTTACATCAAATAAGCCAGAATGCAATACTTGGGATGTTAATGACTCTGTGTGTGTGTGTGTGTGTATGTGTGTGTGTGTGTGTGTGTGTGTGTGTGTGTACGCGCGCGCGCGTGCTGTGTGTGAGGATGAAAAGAAGGGAGGCCCTGAAAAGGGAGGGAGAGAATGGGAAATAATGGAATACATGTGATACAAAAGCAGAGAGAGGGATATTAGTGGGGGTAGAAGACTAGCAAGATATAGGCAGGGGAGAAAGGAGAAGTAGTGAAACAGGAGACAAATAAGAACAAATTAAAATGATTCATGCTGTGAAAAAAGCCAAAAAAGGTAACCATTACTTTATATGCACACTTTAAAATTAAAAGGACATGCATATGCTCTAGATAATTTATAATTTTCCTATAATAAGCATGTTATTTACCTGAATCTGTTCATTTTAAATTTTACTACCTTTTTTTCTATAAATTTTAGGCTTTCAAAAATAATTCAAGTACTATTACAGTCATTAAACAAAAATTTGCAAATCAAGCTGGAAGTAGAATAATTGCCATGGATTAAGACAATCTAAGATCTACTTCTACACCCATCATACAAGCTTATAGAATACAGACTCACAGGGTTTTTTCATATACCACAGAAATCTAGCAAGATTGGAATTAATTTGGATCCAAAATTCAAGAAGCTTTGAGAGAGGTGGAAATATAAATTGTGATATGGCATTTTTACACAATATAAAATAATAGTCATTCAAAATTACAATTATACTAAGGGTATGGATCAGTGGTAGAACACTTATATATATTGTGCATATTGGGAGGCTAAGGTAGAACGCCCATGAGTTCAAGGCCACCCTCAGCAACTTAGACCCTATTAATGTTATTCTATTCATAGAAAAAGTTCTTTCTGACATTCCCACTGACTTCTCCCTGATTTCTTGGGACTACAGTGTACTCATATACATAAAATAAATAATTCTTAAAAAACAAACAAATAAATCAAGCACAGAATGTTTTCTATCTGGGGCTTTCTACAATAAGAACACAAACTAAAAGAACATTGTAGCTCTTTTTCTTTTAAAGAATTATTTGTTTATTTCATTTACATGAACACACTGTAGCTGTGTTCATGCACACCAGAAGAGGGCATCAGATAAGATTACAGGTGGTTGTGAGCCACCATGTGGTTGCTGGGAATTGAACTCAGGACCTCTGGAAGAGAAGACAATGCTCTTAACTGCTGAGCCATCTCTCCAGCCCCTGTAGCTCTTTTTTCTAAGCTCTTATCAGAGGCTGGGAAGGAATTAGGAATTGTTACTTAGTAGGTATAAGTTGTAATTAAACAGTAGGAATAAGCTTTGAAATATATTCTATAGCATGATGACTATAGTCAATAATGCATAGTATATTATAAAGTAACCTAAAAAGTAAATTTTAAGTGTCTCAGCACAAAAATGATAAGCAAGTGAAGTGATAGGTAAAGCTACCTCAATTTACCATTGTATCATATTGTATCCTATAAATGTATACAATTGTCACTTATCTAATTTAAATAATTTTTTAAATGCTTATTACTATTAGCTTCCAGAAAGGCTAACATATCTATATGGTAGTCTATATCTAGCTACCCAGCCATATATGAGGTAGTCCACCCTAGACAATGAAAACACTCCAATTCTACCTAGTATCCCTTATTATAGTCAAATCTGTAGGCATAATGTTTTTGTACACCAAATGTAAAGTTTACCCTTGTGTTATTGAAATTCTGATTTCTCTGCCCTCTTATCTTGTTTCAATGGGGCCAAGGCATTGTGATGCTTATACCAAGAATCTCAGTCTCAAGTTTGTATAAACAATTCTTACCATTTATTCTCTGCCTTGTCAATAAATGCTGATCACCCAATGGCTGGGCAGAATAGGGTGGACACCAACCAAAGGAAGGTGAGGGAGAGAGGGAGATTCAGATCAGCTGGCAGGATGGAGGATTTGGAGCCTTGAAGAAAGGGTCCAGAGAGATAATGGAAACATACCTGAAGCCTAAAGAACCAGATCAATAATAATATGCAAGTATAATACTGGGAGGAAGAACTGGGCCCTAACTCTACAAAATGGTGCTCAACTTACAGCAATTAGAACCCAAGATTACAACCTTAAAAGGGTAAGAACCAGGTAGTGGGGTTAGGGGAACAGGGGTGGTTGTGGGAGTGGTGGTGTCAGTCTAGTTGGACTAGAGGTCTGGTCTCTTTAAAAACGAAAGAGAACAAAAACAGATCAAAGCCAAAACTTCCCAAAACAGCACAAGACAAGTGGCTACTAGCCATGGAGCAGGAACCTGTAGAGAGATAGTATAGAGGGTGACTTTTTAGAGAAGCCCCTGGTGAATTTAAATTCAGAACACAGAACTTCTCCCAAGGACAGATCACAGAGGCAGTGGAATGGGAGGAACCAGCATTCATTTACTTTTACTCTGTAGTGTTTCAGGCAACTTTGCCTGGGACATACGGTGCAGATCTCCTGAGGTAGCACAAGGCCAGCTGGGGGGCTGACTCTTATGCAAAAGCCTTGCAAAAAAGCTAACAGAACTGTTCTCTCAAGCCAAAAGTCTCCCTAAGGTGGACAGAGCCAACTTACTAGACTTGACCAAAGGGGTTCTTCCTGGTCAGACACTTGTTGACCTAAGAAGCCAACACTTTTATCCCTACAACTTCCCAGAATGGGTGATGAATTGGGATCTGGTAGTGTATTCCAAGTGACAGGTAAAAGGCAGAAGCACACCTCTTCTCTGTGTGCTGAAAGATTGGGGGGATACTGCTGATAGCACAGAAGCAGAAGTCAAACTCAGACAAAGAACAGACCTCCCAACAGGTAAAATTGTTTAAAAATTATAGTTTTATGTTAAAACAAAAGGAACTAAATATAAAACATCATAGATAGATATAAATACATTAAAATGTTAATTTTAAAGAAATAAAACACATAAAGATGAAATATACAAAAGACCTTTTAACCTCTATGTAATACTATTCTAAATGGTTCAAATGATTCAAGCAAGATGGAAGATATGGAGGATATTAAAACATGGCCATTTAAAGTTACTGCAAGTTTCATTCTTATCCTAATAAGCCTGGTATCAGGCCGTATGGACAAGAGGTCTGGTCTCTTTAAAAAAGAAAGAAAGAAGGAACAAAAACATATCAAAGCCAAAACTTTCCATAACAGCACAAGACAAGCATTTTAGACTGCTATGTCTTTTTGAAAAACAGGGCCTTATGGGGGGAAAACACGAGGCTTAGAGACTTTGCTAAAATTAATAAATCAGAATAAAGATATTAAAATATTAGATATAAAATGAAGAAAAAATAAAATATGGAAACAAAAAATAGAAAACAGGTACAACGTTCTATAGACGAAGTTGAACAAAATACTAACATAGTACAGATACAAGAAAATATGAAAATTTGAAAACCAGATATAGGCCTTAGAAGAAAAATTAGACATTTTTAATAATTAAAAATGAGGAAAATACTAACATAATACAAATGCAAGAAAGGGAAAAATATGAAAATCAAATACAGGACTTACAGGCTTTAGAAGAAAAGTTAGAAAAGATTATAAACAAAATTTAGAAAGATAAAGTAAGGTTAAAACCTACTGCACCACCATATAATGAAAATAGAAAAGTCAGCCAAAGATTATTAGAAAACCAACCTTAGATTATCCAGTTACTATACAACAAATGACAACAGGCAATGGCTACCCTCAGGAAGAATTTAAATGACATCCAATAGAAAGGCAGAATTTAAAAATTATAAGAATGCAACTTTAAGAGATAAAAGAATCCCTAAGGGCTTTAAGAAAAGCCAAACTGCCAATGTGTTTTAATTGTGGCAACCAAAGTCATTTAAAGAGATTATAGGCAAGGCACTCCTAGAAACAATGATTTTTTTTTCTAGAGAAAATCCAAAAAGAAGGCACCAGACTTCCAAAATATGCACTAGGTGTGGCCAAGGCCTGCACTACACTACTGAATGTAGATCGACAAAGGACAAACAAGGTAAGCCCTTGTTTAAAAATGCTCTAAGAGGCCCCAATACGAAATTCAAATCAGCCATCTCAGGTCAACAACAGAGAAACTCATCAGCAGAACAATTAAACAACACTGCTCTGAATACAAACATTAATAACCGAGATAGCAAAGCCAGAACAACTTTAATAGATAAAACAGAAAACTCAAGAGAGACCAAAGGCTTAATGGATACAGGAGCAAATGTAAGAAAGAGATGTTTAATAAACAAAAAGGGATAAGAAATCTCCCAGAGACAAATATGTTGGGGGGAGAGAAAATGCTCTTGTTTCTATAGGAAAAGAAAAATTATGGATTCCATCCAAACAATAAAAATCAGATCTGATAGAGCAAGACCCCCTGAAGATCTTGGCTACAGATGAGAAGAAAGAAATCAAGAAGACCAAAGAGGACAGGTAACATGATTTGCTGATCCCTCTACTTGAGAACAGCCCTGAGACTAGCTATGATATAAAAATGCCTCTAACCAAAACTGCAGCTTACATGGCCAATAAATCTTGTTGGCTACAGAATTCACATGACTTATTATTGCATGCCATCCTTTCATATCTCATGGAGATTAATATTGCAGTTTGATTATATGATCAAAGAAAGTCAGTTGTCTTTCACCTGCTCAAAAAAAAAAAAGAAAAAAAAAGAAGAGGAAATAATCCTTAATTGATGCTGTTTTCTCTAAAGACTTGCTTTCAAAACAGCTTCAAGAGGGCTGTAGTTCAGATGACTTTAGTTCATTCAGCTTTTCAGACTGTTCTAATCAGGACTTCTGAACTTAATCAACACATAGAGACTGGACAACAAATGATGGCAGCTAGCTTTCTTAAGACTAACTATTTTACTAATTTTCTTGGGCACCCAAAAGGAATCCTTCCTCCCAATTCAGTAAGAAGCAATTAAAAGTTGTGGTGGTTTAGAACATTTTATGAGTTACAGATATGTTGTTATTTTAGGGGATGATTATAATCAAATAATTATGGTCTGGATAGAGAAGAAACAAAATAGAGAGGTTAGATTCGGGATCTCTTTTCTCTTCCCGTTTCTCTATCTTACTTAGGTAAGAGAAAGTGGGTCAAAAGGAAAAGAGGAGAATATAGAAATATAATAGGAAATTAGACAAACAGAGATAGAATCTACTCTTAAACAAAAAAAAACCCCTATTTTATAGCCATAATCTTACATTAGAACAGAATTTTGTATATTGATACACAAACACGGTTATTTTGATACACATAATGTATAAATGTTTTTAATGTTTATTTGAGGTATTGTACTTATATTCTTAAAGATACAATGTAATGTTCTGATCCTTATGAAAGCCATTACAAACTGTTAGGGATCATAAAAAGTACAAGTTGTGAACTATTAGGGATCATTAAGAAATACAAATTAATAATCAAACTCATGGTCATATTAGATAGTAGTTTTGTTAATTATAATGAAATGTTTTCAATGTTGTTCAGATAATAAATAGCTAAGAATAAACAATGTTTGTAATTTAGATGTACTATAGATAGTTGGTGTTCAAAAACCTCAGAGATCCACAGAATATGGCATTTAAAATTCTTTCATTATTAAAAGATCTTTTGACTATGAGACAGGTCTACTCCAGGCAGTACCCCCATTCCACTTCAAAGAAGATGATGATCATCAATAACCTCTATATGGAGTTGCTTCAATTGTGGAAAACTAGCCACTGGGCAAAGAAAATGCCTATGCTTCAACTACAGACAAATCTGACCAGAAAGGACAGTCACAAGAAAGTCTACTAACAAGCTCTGCCAATACAGGGTAAACAAGTCCTTTATAATTTCTGCTTCACAAAAAGTCTGTTAGATAGTCTGGGCCAGAAGGCTAAAGATAGATACTCCAATGTTATAGAGAATACTTGGGACTGCCCAGGCAGTCAGCTATCTCTGTCATTTCTATATGTTTTAGAAGTTGTGTCCCTTCACTTCCTGCATACTCAGGTAATATTTATTCCTTCTCAGGTCTTTGATGGGATTGAAGACTAGATAGTCATAGTCTTACTATAAGCTTAAATTGTTTAGGATTTAAGATGATGTTCTAGGTCTAAGAAGATGTTTTTCAGATAGTAATATAAGTTAGGATAGAAAATGGTTTAGAAACAGAACTCTAAACTCACTAAGATGGGATAGATGGAAGAATACTTTACCTAAGTTGCCAAATATAAATGGACTGGAAATTATGAATATAAATCTTACCTAATAGTTTTCATAATTGTTTCATAATTTTTATAATTTGTATTCAACTTATATTTAAAAGAAAAGAGCCTTTTATTGGACTAAAAAGTGGAATTGTAGAGAGAATATCTTATATATTGTATAGATGCATCTCTTGTCAGTTAAAAAGCCTATGGCCTATGGCTTAGACAGGAAATGGGAGGTGGGACATCCAGGAAAGAAAAGATTCTGGGATAGAGCCAGGTGAGGGAGATCTGCCTGGAAAGATGTAAAGAAATGGATACATGTTACAGAATATAGGTTAAAATAATTGGGTTATTTTAGTTATAATTCTAGTCAGAGAAGATCCTAGCAATATGATCAAGGTATTTGTAAATATATTTTGAGTCTGAGTCTTATTTCTGGGAGCATGGGGCTGGGAGAAAGCACCAGGACTAACTTCTACACTTATTTTATACTTCTTTTTTCTTAATTTCAGGATTGGGTTTCATAATGTAGCCCAGGCTTGCCTCAAACTTACAACCCTCTTTTCTCAGCTTCCCAAGTGCTAGGATTACAATTGTGCACCACCATATCTTGCTAGTTATATCTTAATTTATATTATTCTCCTCCTAGAAATGTAGGCTCTCTGAGAGTAGCAAACACTTCTTGTCATTGTAGTCTTTGCAATTTCTAACATAAAAAATTATTCATAGCAGGGGATTCAAATGTTTTACCTCTAAAACTACATATTGAAAGCTTTTTCATAATTGGGCATTTAGAAGTAGTATAGGCCTTCAAGTTCTTCTAATCAGTCTTTATTATCCACCTTTAAAAACAAAGACCAATCAAGCCAGACATAGTGGTACACCTCTTTAATCCCAGCACTTGAGAGGCAGAGGCAGGCAGACCTCTTGAGTTTGAATCCTGCCTAGTGTACATAGTAAGTTCCCAGACATCCAGAGGTACACGGTGACATAGTGAGATCCTGTCTCAGAAAAAAATCAAAACAAAATTAAGAACAATCTAATATCTAAAGTTTTACTATAAATAGGGATGATATACCTGTATATTTTCTACAAAATAATATAGAACATTTTATATGACTTCAATAGAGTTCAAGTACATAAATAAAAACCTTTATAAATCTAAAGCTTTTCTAAGCGCAATTATTAAACTAACATTGTTATATAAAACTAAACAATAATGGATGTGGGTTTTTTTCACTAGAGTCTTGTTTAGATTGGTCAAGCATTCTACCACTAAGCAATACCCTTTGTCCCATAATTAAATTTGACTAAGTTAATTTTATCAATCTCAATATAAAACGTGGCAATCTGTCAAGTAAAATGAATAAAATTATACCTACACTGGTTACTTTACGGTATATTTGTGCTGCATTTTGACACTCAGAATACGGATACTCTGAAGTAGCCATTTCCAACATACACATCCCAAAAGCATAAACATCTACAGATTCATCATAGTGTTCTTCATACATCTCTGGAGCCATAAATTCAGGAGTGCCTGTAAAATAATACCATAACCATATTTTTATTAAACAGAAAATTACATTCATGAAGTCTTCCTTTCCCATAAGTAAACCTGTAAGTTAGACCAGGTGTAGTGATGCACACCTTTACTTCCAGCACTTGGGAAGAGGTAGGTGGATCCCTTTTGAGTTCGAGGCCAGACTGATTTACAGAGTGAGTTACAGGACAGTCTGAGCCATGTAGAGAGAGACCCTTTCTCAAAAAAAAAATAATAATAAAAATCCAGCAAATTTAACAATCTGTACTAATGAAGTACAACTTAAAACATACAGTATTAAGTTAAGATGTTAAAAATCCAACTTTAGACAGGCATGGTAGCTCACACTTGTAATACTAGTACTTAAAGGGTAACCAGGAGCAAGGTCAGAATTTTAAGATTATTCTCAGCTATATAGTATGCTCAAGGTCAGCCTGGTCTGCATTGAAATTCTGTCTCAAGAAAAGAAAAGACTAGGCACTATGATGTAAGCCTTTGATGCCAGCACTTATAAGACAGAGGCAGGAGGATCTCTGAGTTTGAAGCCAGCCTAGTGTTCACAGCAAGTTCCAGGTCTGCCAGAATTACATAATAGATAGGCCTTGTCTCAAAAAACAAAGATAGATACAGATAAAATAGATACAGATACAGATAAAATCTGATTTTATTTATAACTCTTAGTTCCAATTTGGATAAATTAATTTAGTAAACTTTGTTCCTTAAGTCCTCAGAATCTTTCACTAATAGATGGGGCAGAAAAGATAGTTCAGTGGTTAAGAGTACTTGCTGCTCTGGTAGAAGACCTGAGTTCAGTTCCTGGCACCCACACGATGGCTCACAACTGACTGTAACTCCAACTCTAAGGGCTCAAACACCATCTTCTGACCTCTTTGAGCATGGCATGCAGGTACCACACAGACAGACCTGAGGCAAACACTCATACATGTAAAATAAAGATAAATTTAAAAACTAATAGTTCTTAACACATTCTACAAAATATACACACTAGGATGTATTAGAAATAGGTCAGTTTTCATATAATTGCTCTTTCAAAGCAAATTAACAGTTGAGTGTACTAGGTGGGTCTTAAAATCCAAAGACTTAGAAGCCAGAGGAGGGAGGATTAGGAATCCAAGGTCATCTTTTACCACAAAGTGAGTTTGAGGACAGTCTAAGTTATACAAGACTCCATCTCAATAAAAAACTAGCATGCTTTGTGAGTATGTGCATGTGTATGACAAAAATAAATCCTCAAAAAACAGGCAGTGGCCAAAATTTTGCTCAAGATAGTAGATGACTTATCATTTCTGTTCCAGTCCTATACAAATGACAAATCAAATACACAGAAAGTAAATTGTAAAATATTAGTCACCAATGACACTTTTAGCAAACGATGTGCGCATTAAGGTTGCAAGTCCCAGATCACCAATCTTCACAGATCCAGTGGGTCCTGTGATAAAAATGTTGTCACATTTCAGATCCCGGTGAATAATAGGAGGCGTCCTTGTGTGTAAGAACTGCAATCCTTTTAAAATTTGCCTGCACCAGCTTCTTAAGACCTTTGGTTTCATGACTTTAAATCGTTTTAAGTACCTGTACAAAGAAACATAGTTCATACATGTAAACAAACATTGCCAGATTATTCTACAAATACCACTATGAGTGAGATGCTCTTATTACTTATTTACTATGATTCCTACCGTTGAATAATTTTTAAGGTTTATTTTTTATTTTCATTTATGTATTTGTTAATGTGCACATATGTGCAAATGCCTGTAGGGGCCAGAAGAGGGCACTAGACCCTTGGAACTAGAGTTACAGACAGTTGTAAGGTGCCCAGTGTGGACACCACAACTTGAACTCAGGATCTCTGCAAGAGCAGCGGATGCTCTTAACTACTGAGCCATCTCTCTAGCCCCGGATTTATTTTCTATTGTCTGCTGTAGCAAAATAAAAATCTGTCGCCAGGCAGTGGTGATGCACACCTTTAATCCCAGCACTTGGGAGGCAGAGGCAGGAGGATTTCTGAGTTCGAGGCCAGCCTGGTCTACAGAGTGAGTTCCAGGACAGCCAGGGCTACACAGAGAAACCCTGTCTCGGGGAAAAAAATAAAAAACAAAAAACAAAAATCTGTTAAAAGACTCATTCCAATCTAATCTTTCAGTGACTTACAGGTCACTTAAATTACCATCCCACCTCATAGTCCCTCAAAGAAATGGTTCAACCTACTCTAAAAGATGTTCTACAAAGTCCAGTGGTTTTAATTCAAATGTGGATGCTGGGAAGTGCCTGCTGATGGAAGCATGATAAGCTGTCTCCTGAGAGGCTCAGGCAGAGCCTGACAAATACAGAGGCAGATGCTTGCAGCCAACCATTAGACTGAGCGTGGTGTCCCCAGTGGAGGAGTTGGAGAAGGGACTGAAGGAGCTGAGGGAGTTGGCAGCCCCATGGAGGGAGCAACAGTGGCAACTAACCTGACCCCTCGATGCTCCCGGAGACTGGATCACCAGCCAAAGAATACACATGGAGGGACCCATGGTGCTGGCCACATATGTGGCAGAGGAGGATCTTGTTAGACATCAGTGGGAGGAGAGGCCCTTGGGCCTGAGGGTGTTATATGCCCCAGTGTAGGGGAATGCCAGGGAGGGAAGATGAGAGTGGGTGGGTGGGTGGGGGAATACCCTTATAGAGTCAGGAGGGGGGAGGATGGGATAGTGGGTTTCCAAAGGGGAAAACATTTGAAATGTAAATAAAGTAAATATCCAATCCAAAAAAAAAAAAAGACAAAATAAGAATCATACTAGAATGACATTTTTGGAATTGAAGCACCATTTTCAAAAGGAAGCCCTCTCTGCTTCTAAATAATTAGTTACCCAGCCACTGGAGAACTTGGCTACATAAAATTTTAGTGTAAGATGCCAGGAAAAATGTACACTTCACATTTAATTATTTACAACTGATTATAAAGTCAATTTATATCAATAAAAATTGGTTATAAACAAAGGAGTATGGTAGTTATCCTTACTAGATGTGTAAGCTCGGCAAAACCTTTAGCAAGTCATTATCTTTTAAAAATGGAATCATATTCTCTCTATAATTATTTTCAACTCTCAAATTCTACATCTCTAAAACATTACCATTTGTGGGTTGTTTTTAGAGTTATGTTTTTTATGTGCATGCATACCTATGTGCTAAATGAGTGCCAGCGCACACCAATGTCAGAAGAGGGCATTGGATTCCCTGGAACTAGAGTTATTGATGGTTGTAAACCACCACATTGGTGCTAGCAGCCTCTGCAATAGCAACAAGTGCTCTTTCACTTCTAAGCCATCTCTATAATCCTCTTTTGTGAGGCATGATTTCTTGTAGCTCAGGCTTACCCCAAACTCACGATGTAGCCAAGAATGACCCTGAAGTCCTGATCCTCCTATGTCTACTCCACCACCCAGTGCTGAGATTAAAGGTAGGTGCTACTGTTCCTAGATTTCTGTGGTACTGGGGATTGAACCCATAGCTTCATGCATGCTAGGCAAACATTTACCCAACTGAGCTTGATCCCCAGGTCCCCAAACATTAACTTTTCAGCACTACATATTCTAACAAACTTCTTAAGTATGCTGATATTCAATCAATCTGAAATAGATTCTACAAGTTCTTTTGTTGTTCTAATACTAAGGATGGAACCCAAATCCTTGTACATACTAAGTAAGTGTTGTTTCACTGAGCTATATAGTCCCAAGCCTTCTACATACCCTTAAGCCAAAGTTTATAAATAATTTTTATGACTCATTAAAATGATTTTCATCTCAACTGGTACTATCAGAGTCAACTTACGTTTTTAAGGTTCCTGATGTCATTAGTTCAGTAACTAACACAATACATTTCTTTCCTTTCAATATGGACTCCCATGAATCATAAAATCGAACTATATTGGGATGCTGGAGGCCTTTCAACATCTCTGCTTCTTCTTTGAACCGTTGCTGCTCAGCTTTAGTTAATTTGCGGTCCTAAAGTAGAAGAAGAAATTCCAAGTTAAGACCACAGAAATTTCCATGCACATTTCTAATAGCTCAACTGAGTGTTTAACTGTATGCATATATGTCTTAAACCTATCATTTTTTTCTAAATATCTATAGAATTACTAATATCCTTTCTTAATTAATTTGACTCTTCCATGAGGTAATGCAACTACTGTTGCGTTTCACAACTATGCTATGAACATACCTACATAACATCAATGTCTAAAGGGCTTTGGGGTATAGTTTGATGGTAGAGTGCTTACATTATCTCAAAATGAATTTATAAAAAGGAATAAGATAGATAATTGCAATATTTCCCTATGAAATCCTGAAGTTTTCATATTTGGAAATCTCTAAAATTCAGAACAGGAATAATCAAAAGGTAATAAGACTTAGAACTTTTTCCAGATTAATTTCTGAATTGTCAAAACTTGTCTAAGCTTCCAGGTAGAAATATTGGGCTACTAACTAATGAAAGAACTTCAAATAGGCACTGAACCTCTAATCTGCTACATTATAATGCTAAAATCATAAGCATAATGTTTATAATATTCTAAAGGACTGTGACTCTAAAATTCTGAAGTCAAGATAAACTGTCAATTAAATTAAGAAAGGAAAACTGCCTATAATTCTTGAAATGAGAGCAAACATCCATCCCACACAACTTTACTGAAAATATTACTCAAAGACTTTCCATAAAAAAATGGCCCAAAATGTTATCACAGCCAAGAACCTATGACTAGACAGGTCACTGGCCCTAAATGAACAGAATAGGAAACCAGCTCGTAAAGACTTACTGTTATACCCATAGATTAGTGCATCTCTCAACCCTCATCAGAGGAACATCTTTTAGCAGAAGATAGTGATTAACAAAGAGGCCCACACGAATCAACATGCAGACAAGAGACTGTACACAGTGTTAAGCCCTAAATGGAACATCTACATCATACCCTGTTCCTCTTAAGGCTCAGGGATCATTGCAGAAGATGGCCAGAAAGATTATAAGAGGTGATGGGTGACTACAACAGTGTTTCTAGACTACAACAGGGAAGTTGCATATATGTATTCACAGCAGTAATGACAGCATGCACAACACCTGTAGAGCTTAAGCCAGACAAAATTCCACCCATAGCCAAGGAACTTCTGGCAACTAATAGCTGCTGTTCATTGACAAATAAAGAAAATGATTCTATCATTTGTATTCCCATGAATAATCTATGAAAGAACAAAAATAAGTATAGAATTGAACTACTAGTAGCTCAGCAAAAATAGAAAATAATAAAAATGTCAATATGTGTCAATTTCTCCATATGAGCCATTGTCAACAGCAGTTAGTACAGTGGGTATTTTAAGCTATCTCAGTAAGTATATTGAAGATATCAATTATGGTTTTAGTTTTAATTAACAATCAATAACCCAATTAAAATAAAGATTTGAAAGGAAATATAGATGATATAGCTCAGGCATTAAGCATTTCCCAAGCAAGAATTGATAAAATGAGGCCATGGGTTTCATCACTGAAATTGACAAAAACAAAAGAACCCCTGTTCCCCTAAATAATTTGTGTGTGTGGATCAACACTGTTGATTAGTTTTGTTTGTTTGTTTTTTAAGACATGGTCTCATTACATAAGCCAGGCTGGCCTGGAACCCACAGAGATCTGTCTGTCTCAGCATCTGAGTACTGGAATTAAAGGTATTTATTACTATGTTTAGGAACATCATATGACATCACCCTTAAATTTTATCACTGTTAGAAAGAAGTTTGTTGTTCGTTTTGTTTTCCCTTGAGATGAGGTCTCATGTAAGCAGGATGGCATTGAACAACTGAGCCTCCTGCCTCCATGCCCTAACATGCTAAGATTACAAGCAAATACCACCATAGTGTGCTTTGGCTTTTGTCCTTTTAGATGGGGTTCTCTCTCTTGCCCAGATCGGCCTCACATTCATGGTCCTAAAACCTCAGCCATCCAAGTAGCTAAGATTACAGGTTGTACATTGATACTTCACAGGTTTATTCTAAAATAGATACCTACTGTTGATTTGGTTGCGTGTGTATGTGTGTTTGCTTTTGCTTTTTTTTCCTTAGTTTTTCTTGAGAGGGTTTCTCTGTGTAGCCCTGGCTGTCCTGGAACTCACTCTGTAGACCGGGCTGGCCTCGAACTCAGAAATCCACCTGCCTCTGCCTCCCGAGTGCTGGGATTAATGGCGTGCACCACCACAGCTGGCAGATTACATACTTTAGTTAAGTAAAGGTATCCTACTTTGAATTTACTTAGAAGGGTTTTTGTTTTGTTTTGTTTTAATCACAATAACAGAATCTTCATTTTAGTTACATTTATTTGTGTCTTCATACTTGTATGTGTCACACTGCATGCAGAAGTCACAGGGTTTAATATTCTACTGTTAAACTGGATATTTTTTCATGTATATTTGTTGGAAATTTTCATCTATAGGTTTTAAAACTTTTTGCATGTATTTTTTTGTGTTTGAATGTGTGGGGGAGGGATGCCACAGCATTCATGTGGAGATCAGAGGACAACCATCTACAGTCTGGTCTTTCCTTCTTCCATCACATGGGCCCTAGGCATCAGAATCAGACCATCAGGCTTAGCAACAAACACCTTTGCCCTATGAGCCATCTCTCAAGTATTAATAGTTTTCTTATAAAGTCTTTATTTGCTCTTGGCATCACAAGTTGGACTCTCATTTGCTTTTTGCTTTGCTGGCTTGAGACAATCAATGCTCTGGAAAACTCAGTATAGGTTTATGCTTCTAGTCATCCTATATCACAGAAAAATCAGAAACTCAAATTCTCCAGGAAGATACTTATTATCAACAAAAATGATAATTAAATCTCTTTCTTATATTTGGACTGTTCTATTTTTCTACCCTAATTGATTTTGCTAAAATAGAAACAATCTTGAAAAAAGGTGCTAACACTCATAACTATCATACAATATTTTCACAAAAACAGTTTTATCATCCTAGAGCTTAAAAGATGATTCTATTTTAAAGAAATTGCTTTAAATTAAGTGATTTCCATACACACACATTAGTTTTGCTTTTCAATTAAGATTATCTACAGAATTCTATCTAATATCTTCTCAGCACCTACTAATATAATTATGGCTTATTGATAAGTTTCCTGGTACGGAATTATTCTTAGCTTCCTTTTTCTCCTACTCTTATGTTGCTGGAGATATTAAACCTATGGCCTCATACATGCTTAGCTAGTATATTATCACTAAGCTATACAACCCATCTTTTTTTTTTTTTTTTTAATTCCTAAAACAGCAAAAAACTATGTTTGATGTACTGGTGAATTTTATTTGTTAAAATTTTACTAAAGAATTTAACTACTGTAACTGCTATATTCATATATGATAATATATTTTCTGTTTCTTATGCAATATAAGGATTTAACATTAAGATTATTTATAGGGTTATAAAACTATTGTAATTATTGTTGGGTTTTTTTTTTTAGACAGAATCTCCTTATGCAGTCCAAGTTGGCTTAAAACTCAAAATCCCCCTGCCTCTCTGCCTCCCAAGTGTTGGGATTATAGGTATGTACCACCTTCCACCACATGCAGCTCAGGCTTCATAAACTAGGATTTAACAGTTTAATACTGAAATTTCCTGTCATTTAAATTTCACTATGATTTCATGTCTAATATTAAGAGCACTAGGTGCTTGTCCAGAGCACCAGAGTTCAATTCCCAGCACCCACAAGGAAGCACACAATCATCTGTAACTTCATTTCCAGATGATCCAACACCCACTTCTGGCCTCCATGGACACCAAGCACATATCCAAGCAATGTACACAGACATTCATACAGGCAAAACACCCATATGCACAAAATGAAAATAAACACATCTTTTTTAAAACAAACAAAAAGAAAAGTAAGGTAGCCATTTGTTTCCCCCACTGTATCTAAACCTACCAGTCACTAAGGTAAAGAATTACAACTATTGATGAGACACACCAGTCTCACACTATCTGCTCTCACACTACTGCTGCACCTCCAACACTTCAGTTTTGTCAAACTGCTCTAGAACTAAACATAATAAATTGTTATGTTTCCCTCGGAATGTGTTCCCTTTTAGCTACGTAGTCTTCACTTGGTACTTTTTGTAGTGCTGGGAATGGAACCCAGGGCCTTGTGCAAACTACTGAGCCCATGGACAGCTGCTTATGAAACTAAAACAAAAACACATTCTTAAATTTCCATGTTTTTAAAGAAACCAAAATTCCAGATCTGTTACTACAGTTATCCAAAACCATGTGGTCATCTCTAAAAATATACATGTATAAGCTGGTTTGTAGTGGCGCACGCCTTTAATCCCAGCACTTGGGAGGCAGAGGCAGGCTGACTTCTGTGAGTTCAAGGCCAGCCTGGTCTACAGAGTGAGTTCCAGGATAGCCAGGGCTACACAGAGAAACCCTGTCTGAAAAAACAAGCAACAACAAACATGCACATATATGAATGAGGGCTAGAAAGATGGCTCAGAGATTACACACATTGCTTCCAGAGGACTGGAATTCAATTTCCAGTACCCACATGACAGTTTACAACCATAAGTAACTCCAGTTGCAAAGAATCCAATTGGTGCCCTCTTCTGGACTCTGTGTACACTAGGCATGCACATTGCAGCTCACGACTGTGTATAACTCCAGTTCTAGAGGACCCAATGCCCTCACACAGACAGTCAGGCAAAACACAGAAGCACATAAAAATAAATAAATAAATCGCTGGGCTGGTGAGCTAGCTCAGCAGTTAAGAATATTGGCTGCTCTGCCAGAGGTACTGAGTTTAATTCCCAGCAACATGGTGGCTCGACCATCTGTAATGGGGATTCGATGCCCTCTTCTGGGGTGTCTGAAGACAGTGACAGTGTACTCAACATATACATGAAATAAATAAATAAATCTTTAAAAAAAAATGAAAGAAAGAAAATTGCCATTTCAGGCAGGAGCATCACAAGTTCAAGACCAGCTTGGGCCATCAAGTTCTAGGTAAGTCTTACAAACAAACAGAACATCATAATCACAGTGTAAATTACCTGTGTAAAGACACCAAAGAATACCAAAACCTACTTGAGATGTATTTCACAGTGTCAAAGTATATACTCCTAAGATATTTACTAATCTAACAAATAGATAATAGGAACAATCTGACAGTAGTCAAGTGGTCAAGATTACCTTATCATTAACATATATCAACATAATGTATCCTTGCTATCACAGATTAAATAGAGGGGCATCACTTTTGTGGTATTCTTGACAAAAAATGCAGAGCTTAGCTACCCAACCATAGCAGTACATGCTGTAATAATAGTATTTAAGAATCATAGTAGAGGGATTTTAAAATGGGTTCTTGGAGTTTGTAAGCTATATAGTAAAATCTCATCTTAGAAAGAGAGAGAGGAGAGGGAGAAACTGCTAATACCCTTGAAAGTTCAAGGAAACACTGGGAAAAAACTATTAAAGGGGGGGGGGTGGAGTACACAGTAGAAAACATGGATGTGATCAAAGAACTGAAGAGGAGTATTTGCAAGCAAACTAATATATTCTGATTAAGTTCAGCATTTTAGTTAACAGTGTATCTTTGTAAACCTTTTGTTAGTAGAAAATCACCCAAAAATAAGTTCAAAAAGCAAACGAGGTAGTAAAGGAGTAGCACCTCTGTTTCCTTCTGCTTCTAACCCTCTCATTTCCTTTAAACAAACCCATAGTTAACAGCCCTTTCATCTTTTCGCTAACTCCAAATTCCAAGGCTTGCTCATATACCAACTATATACCAACTATCCTCATTCTACTGTAGGCTTTATGAAATCTGTCTGTGTCTGCTTTTTCTCCCTTTTTGTGTCCCTAGCATTTAGTATAGGTCTGGCACATTGCAAGGAGTGTTTGTTGACTAACCCCCCATTCCCCCCCCAAAAAAGACAACTGTAATAGGTCACATTCATTTCCTATTGCTACAGTAACAAATTAGCATAAATTTAGTGGATTAAAACACTGATGTATTATGTTCCAGAAACGGGAATCAGAAATCAGAATCAGTGAGTCACATTAGATTGGAATTCAGACAGCAGCACTGTTTCTTCTGGAGACCCTAGGCAACTGTTTATTTCCATGCCTCTTCCAACTTTCTAGAGGGTATCTGCATCCTTTGGCTTGGTGACCAAATCCTGCAACAGCATCACTCCAAACTCTGCTTTTATTCATAGATCTTTCTCAGAAGATTGCCAACCTGCTTTCCTCCTTATAAAGACTGGTGATTAGATAAACAAAGTTAAATTCACTATTTCCATCTCTAACTTAGCCTCATCAGCAAAACTAGCTTTAACCATGTAAGGTAGAAGCCACGGCATCTTTGAGATGTCATTATTCTGCCTACTGCACGTATTAATTTCTTTCTCTTTCTTTTTGAAGTCAATTCTACAAATAACTAAAAATAACTCACAGAACTATTTAGGAATTAATGATATTTCCCAGACCAGACTTGTCCCCTTCCACCATCATCCTTTGCCATTTTACAAAAGCATTTGTCTTTGGTTTAGATTAACCAAGTTATATAATTTGTTAAGCAAAGAAACTAGAACACACATATTTGAGCAAGCTTCATCATTCCTAGATTCAAGAGAATCTCTTTAGGCCTGGGTCTACAATTATTATCTATGGTTGGATCTGATGAAGACAAAAGGAAATAGAACTAAATAGCATTGTGAGGACATTTAATGGAATTAACCATATTCATTTTACTGGTGGCTCAAATGGAATCTAGAAACATTTCTGAAAAGGTAATAAAACTATTTTAAAATCAAAATTAAGTATCCTACAGTGAATACTTCAAAAAACTGTATTTTTTAAGAAGTAAGATCTGGCATCTAATTCAATATTTTTCTGTCTCCATCTCCTAAATGCTGAGATTAATTAATGATTAACCCTTAACTATGAATTTTCAGCTACTTCTTCTACTTCTACATTATCTCAAATATAATAATATAATAATCACTACTATAATAAAAATGTGCATACAATGTTCACTCAACGTGTTAACCTGCTATATAGTCTACTGTGCCTATTTTTTCTTGCTGGTGGTTTTGCTTTGTTTTGATTTTTCAGTGGCATCTTTAGTTCACAGACTCTAGCTGGAGTTGCTAGATGTCTAGGTACAACTCCAAGGAGCTCCAGGTCTACAGGTGTAGCTCTGCTGGCAGAGAAGTTCAGCTCCTGAAAATCAAATAAACTGGGCATGGTGGTACATGGCTGCAATCCCAGTTCTTGGAAAGTGGAGGCAGGAAGCTCAGAAGTTGAAGATCATTCTCAGCTACACAGTGACTTTTGGGCTAACCTGAAATATATCAGACCCTGTCTCAAATAAAATATAATAAACTTCCTATACCAAACTCTTAAGATTAAATTTTATCTACCTAAATGGCAAACAATATAACTTTATAATGGGTGGAATCTGGGTATTTTATAGACACCATTAGAATTTAAACAACAACCACCTATCTGTAGTGGCTATCTTTAGTCAATCTTAATTTTGTGATTTGTTTTTGTTGTTGTTGTTGTTTTGAGGAAGTATCTCATGTAGCCCAGGCTACATATAGTCAAGGAAGACCTTGAACTTCAGATCTTCCTGTTGTCACCTCCCAAGTACTAGAATTATAGACATGTACCACCATGCCCAGTATATGTAGTGCTAAGATTGAACCCAAAGCTTTGCTCATGCATGCTAGGGTAAGTACTGTACCAAACTGAGCCTTATTCCTAACCCCAATCTTAATTTTAAGCATCCCTTATGAATGCTGATACTTTTTCATGAGTTGATTGAGGTGATCGAGGCTTGATCTCCTTATATTTGACCCTATATCTACCTGAAATTATTGTCATTATAATACTGTATATGTTGTTCTATCCCTCATTTGTTAATAGTAAGACATAAAAATATCTACTTGAGCTGACTAACCTCTGTAGCTTCTGGTGATTTCAGTTTGCTGTAATTTCAAAGGTATGAGGATAGAATATCAAAAGAAGTTTTCAAAGAGTCAAAAATATCTTTCCTGTTTGTAAAAATATCATATGACTTTCACATTTTTGTAAAAAAAAAAAAAATGGTAGATATCATTCCAAATACATTCCTATCATACACTTAATTATGTAGTGTAACAATCAAACAATGAGATATATACACTTGATTCTTAAAATGAGATTTTAATGAGAATTTGGGGACTTTCCTAAAGCTAATAAAAAATTTTTCCCAAAGAATGTCACAACACAGACTTTTTGTTCTTAAAAACAGGAAAGGAAAGTAAGCATGGTTGGCATATGCCTATGACCCTAGCACTAAAGAGACTGAGACAGGAAGAACATCAAATTGAACTCATCCTAGAGAATTCAGGGCCAGTTTGGGCTACATATCCTGTATCAAAATAAATGATAAATGGAAAGCAAAAATTAGTTGTATTTCCAAAGGCTAGGTATTTTTATAGTTTAGTCGTAGGCTACTTGCCAAGCATATACAAGACCCAAAATTTGCTCTCTAGAATCAGAATGTAAATAAATGAATGAATGATTGAATAGAGGAGAGGAAGGGGGATAACTCATTGGCAGAATACTTGTATAAGGCTCTGAGTTTATTCCCAGCACTGCAAAATTAAGATAAAAGCAAAACTGGCCTAGAAATATATCTCAATGGTAGACTGGATGCCTAGCTTGAAAAGGCTCCTGATTCCATCCTCAGTATTGTCCCAAAAGAAGAGGAGGAGGAAGGAAATAGAACACTGAGGGAAGGTAATTTTTCAAAAGCTTGGCATGTACTCCTAAGAGGATAAGAGCATAATTTCTCAATGATGGTGTAAGGGCTCTTCACTGCTTCATCCTGGATCATTCTGGCAGTCCTGGCAGCTAAACTTGGAATTCATAAAGCCAAGAAAATTCTATACTCACCTGTAGCTCACACCAAGCAACTTCCACCCATGTCTCAGTGTCTAATCCTTTATACACAGTTTTAAAGGCTCCTCTTCCCAGCTCTATATCGAATTTCAGGAACCTGCCACTAGGGGAAGTTGCGACGGCCTTCATTTCTGCTTCTTCTTCCATTTCCTTTTCAGTTTTCTCCTTGAAGCAATCTTTTGAAGATTCTGACGTTGCCTTTGAACATTGCTCATATTTAACTTCTTGCCCACCTCTTAGCACATTTGTAGGAACTTTATCTACTCTTGAAATATCTGTGGCAGCTTTTCTTTCATCTCTGCGAGAAGATTCGGCAACTTTGTCATCTTCGGTCATCTCAACACTCTTTCGGAAAAATCTCTTCCTTTCGACGTTTTCCCCAGAAGCAGAAAAGGTACTGTATTTTTCCTTTATTCTAGCATCTACGGTCAGAGGTGCAACAGCCCGGGCAACCCTGTTCTCAAAGGAAACTCCATCAGGCTTCTCAGAATCTTCTGTGCTAGCTGGCTCCCCAGAATCAGTGGCCATTGTAACTAAGGTTGGCACGAAACTTTTTCCTGTTTCACTCTTCAGTCTACTTACATCTCAGGTATTACAATTATCAGAATGCACTTCGTTTTATGTGGTCATATATTCCCATAGAAATCTGAATGATGGAAAAGAAATAGTTTTAAAATCATCTTACAACAGAAATCATCAAGGAGAAAACAAGTCACCTGACTTAAACTTTCTTAGTAAGAAGTTTATTCTTGTTGCTGTACAACTTAGCAACTAAGACTTCAGGGACTATGTGTTATCATTTTTAATATAGCTACAGTGACTAGTGAAGCACTTTGCATACAGTTCTTTTTTCTTGGATATTTTATTTATTTACATTTCAAATGTTTTCCCCTTTCCCAGTTTCCCCACCTCAAACCCCCTATTCCATCTCTCCCCTATAGAAGCTCCCCCTGCTTCTATGAGATTGCTCCCCCACCCACCTACCCACTCCCGCCTCCCTGCCCTGGCATTCCCCTACACTGGGGCATTGAGCCTTCACAGGACCAAAGGCTTCCCCTCCCATTGATGCCAGATAAGGCAATCCACTGCTACATATGCAGCTGGAGCCATGCATACAGTTCGGTATGTCTTTATATGCAGAAACCTAGTTCTCAGCTCATCTCAATCCCCCAAATTCAATATTGGTGCCCAAATCCTGAATTCACTTAGCCATACAGAAGTTGAATAAAAATACAGGTTTTCCAGAAAAATTTTGCCTAAGATTCTGAATTCACCTGATACTAGTTTCTTTAATTTATAGTAAAATGTATGTAGAATCAAGTTTACTATTTTAACTATGTTACATATAGAGCCCCATAGCATTAATTCATTATTCACAATATTTTGCTGTCGTCGCCTCTTACAATGATTTATTATTTGTGTGAGTTAGCGCTGTCCTTCTACCTTCATATGAGTTCCTGGGACTAATCTCGAGCTGTCTGCCTGGCAAGCACTTTATACACTGAGCTATCTGGCTGGCCTATCATCACTTCAATCCATTCCCAAAACGATTTCATCATCTTAAGCTAAAAGTCTATATTCATTATAGAAAAATGTCCTATCCAGCTGAGTGCTATAGAATGCACCTATAGTCCTAGTTACTCAGGAAGCTGAGGTAGAGAATCACCTAAGAATCACAAAAGAAATATACCTGTTTTTATTCATGTACATATGGAAAATAGAAGTTGGTGTGCATTGTCTTCTTTAATTGCTCACCATCGTTTTTTGAGACAGGGTCTTAACTATTTAGTCCTGGCTGCCTAGAATTATGTAGACCAGGCTGGCTCCCAATGTACTATGTTGCTATCTTCTGAGATATAAAGAAAGCAGCTACTTTCAAAATAAAAATATTTCAGAAGCCTAGGGAAATAGGCCTGCTAAGTAAAATGCTCACTTGGCAAGCATGAATGCCTACATTTAAATCCTCAGCACCCTTGGAGAAGCCAGGTGCAATAATATATGCTTTTAATTCCAGTGCTGATGAGCCAGAGAAGGGAGAATCCTTAAGATGAGCTGGATAGCTAGCCTAGCCAAATCAGTAAGCTTCAGGTTCAATGTCTCAAAATATAAGGTGGAAGGCTGGGTGTGGTAGCCCATGGCTTTAATTCCAGAGCTTTGAAGGCAGAGGCAGGCAGATCTTTGCCTTGTCTACACAGTTCTAGGCAACCAGGACTGCATAGTAAGAGCCTATCTCAATAAGAAAGTGAGCAACTGAAGAAGACAGGTTAAGATATAGGCACAGGCATAGGCATGTACTTTCTGAAAAGGAGCTCAATAACACAAGAAATCATCAAAGAATTTATAAATGACATTTCATGAAATGAAAAAGCTCTGCCCAGCAAAGGAAACAATCACCAGGTTGAAGAGACAACCTACAAAAATAGAAAAAGAAATCTTTGCTAGTAATACATCATACCATAGAGTAATACCTAGACTATATAAAGAACTACAAAAATACCCAAAAATCTAAACCATCCAATTAACAAATGGGCTAGTGTGGACAGTTTCCAAAAGAATACAAATGGCAAATACATGAAAAAGGAAGTTTGATATCCTCAGCAATCAATGAAATATCAATTAAAACTATAGTTGGAATGTTACCATCAAGAAATTAAATGCTGGTTGGGCATGGTGTCCCATGCCTTTAATCTCAGCACTTGGAAGGCAGAGACAGATGGATCTCTATGAGTTCGAGGCTATCCTGGTCTACACAGCAAGTTTCACACCAGGCAAGATTACATACTGAGACTAGTCACAAAAAAATAAAGTAAAATAAATTAAAATAAAAATTGCTGGGCAGTGGTGGCACACACATTTAATCCCAGCACTCAGGAGGCAGAGGCAAGCAGATTTCTGTGAGTGTGAGGCCTACAGAAGGAGTTTGAGGCCAGCCAAGGCTACACAAAAAAACCCTGTCTTGAAAAACAAAACAAACAAAAAATAATATAGTAAAATAAAAAAGAAAAGAAAATGCTGGCAAGAATGTAGGTAAAGGGGAACCCTTATATAATGTGGCACATTCTACATATTATGGTGTCAGAATCCTTCACTAACTTTTGTAAATATTTAATATTTTTTGATTTTGATAATGTGGGCTATGTGTGTGTATATGTATGTGCACGTGTCCTATGCCTGTGCATACATGTGTTCATGTCAACCTTGAGTTAACATGTACAGACCAGAGGTCAATGCCACCGCTAATTTATTGGGTTGAGAATGTAGTTCAGAAGGCTCAATGTTGTTCTATCATGACAAAGCCCTGTGTAAAATCCATGGCATTACATAAACCAGGCTTGGAAGCACACATCTGTAATCTCAGCACTCTGAAGGTGGAGACAGGAGCAACAAAGTTAAAGGTCATCTTATGCTACACAATGAGTTTGAAGCCAGCCTGGGCTACAGGAGACCCTGTCTCAAAAAATAAAAACTACATTATTAAGGCAGTATTTCCAGCATAATCAAACAAACTTAAACAAAAACAAAACAGTATGGTACTGCCATAAGGGAAGATACACGAAAAAATAAAATGAAATAGTCTAAAAATATATATTGATGGTCAAATAATTTTAAGAAAACTTAACAAGGAGAGAACAGTCTTTACAACAACTGATGCTAGGACAATTGAATATTCATGAGCACAAGATGAAGTTGGAACATCTCAAAAAACAGTTACAGGACTACATTCCTGATTTACTATGGGGCAGATTATTGCTACCTCCAAACACTATGGAAGTATAAATCCAACATTTACTGCTTTCATTTTGATGGATAATTAAGAGTCCAATGAGAACATCCAGAAATTGACCAACAAGAGTGTGCTATTAAAGACATATCTATGTTTAATATTAGAGCTAAGAATGAAACTAAGAATTCATAAAGTGGTCTATCAGGTTACATTGCCAGATCAATACAGTTCCAATGCACTTAATAAGACTGCTATTTGCTCCAAGTGAAAATAGGTAGAGGGTTTTTTTTTTTTGCTTTTTTATATTTATTTACTTATTGTGTGCATGTGCACACTTGCGGTGGCCCACTATGGGGCTTACATGGAGCTCAGAGAAACTTTCAAGAGTCCTCCCCTTTTTACCATGTGGGTTCTACGGTCAGACTTGGGTTATCAGATTTGGTAGCAAGCACCTTTACCCAGGAAGCCATCTCAGTGGCCTGAGATCTTTTTCCTTAACTACTTATTTTGAAATAATTTTAACCTTGGGGAAATAACTTGCAAAAATATACAATGAATATAGCACAACCTTCACCCACATTCCCTAAATACTAACATTTTAAGTGAGGTGTTTTTAAAGTAAGAATAATGATACTTATTCACTTCATCTAACCAAAGGTCATTTATGCAGAAACCTCAAGGCCAGAATCTAGAAGACAGCCTTCTAAGTAGCCAGAAATAGGTAAAGTTATATGATTCTTAACAAAAAAAAAAACCTTCACATTTTTTTGGAGTGTGGCATTTCTTTTAAAAACTGAAATTCTATCCGGACAGTGGTGGTGCACACCATGATCCCAGCACTCGGAGACAGAGACCAGTCTGGTCTACAGAGCTAATTCAAGGACAGCTAAGGCTATAGAAACCCTGTCTCAGAAGGAAAAAAATGTGGTAGAGCCAGCACTCTGAGGTGAAGGCAGCAGGAATCAAAAGTTCAAGCCACCTTCAGCTACATGAGACTCTATAAAAACAAGCAAATAAAAAGAGAGAACCCTCAAATTCTGCTGGGCATGCTGTCATGCCCATATACAGAAAGTTGCTGCTAAATAACCCTAAGTGCAAGGTCAGCCTAGGATACAGACAAGACCCTGTTTTTTCAACCATTCTAAATGAAATCCCTGGTCCATTTCTTGTAATCTTAGGTATCCAGAGGCTGAAGCAAAAAGATCAAGACTGTAAAACCAGCCAGGACAATATAGCAAGACCCTGTCCTAAAATAAAGTAAAAAAAGGGCCTGGGTTATAATTCTGAAATAGAGCAATGGCCTAGCATGTGAGAGGCCCTGAATTTAATCCTCAGTCCTCAGCACAGTCCTCAGAAATCATTTTAATACTCTAAAAAAATTCGACCTTTTAAATTGTATGAGTATTTTGCCTGGTGCCAGTAGAGGTCAGAAAATAGCATCAGAAACCCTATAAGGGAAGTTGTGAAAGGTTGTGAGTACCATGTGGGCACTAGGAACTGAATCTAGGTCCTCTGTAAGGGCAACAAGTGCTCTTAACACTGAGCCAGCTCTCTAGCCCCAAAACTCTGAAATCATTTTTTTTAAAAAATATTTTATGTGTTTAATTGTTTTATATGTATGTGTGTATGTATGTGTGTATATATACACACATACATACACACACAATGTGCATGCTTTGTGCCCAGAGGCAGAAAAAGCATCAGATCCTCTGGACTTGCAGTTACAGATGAGTATGTTGTCATGTGGCCGAACCAGGTCCTCTGCAAAAGCAGCCAGTTCTCAATCATTCAGGCATCTCTCCAACCCTCCAAACCCTAAAATCTTATTCAGACTCTAATATATTTTTAAAAGCCCAATTTGCTGATATCAGATACTACAGACAAAGGAATATTTTATGAGGAAACAATTATAAGCCTATATACACATATATTTAACAATCATATTCCCCCAAAATACATGAAATAAAACCTAACAAACTGAAGAGAGGACCAGACACTTCAATAACATAACATTTGGACAACAATAACAAACAACCTAACCTAGCTGACATCTGTAAAACATTCTCTTTAAAAAGAACAAATATGAAATTGTTTCAAGCACAGATGAGGTATTTCTAGATGCTATGCAATAAAACAAATATCAATAAAATAGGTTCTCTTCTACAACAAAACAATTCAATTAGGAGATGTAGCTCAGTTGGTAGCGAGCTTGGCTAGCATGAAGGAAGCCCTGAGTTTGAGCCCCAATACCACATTAACTGGGCAGGGTGATGCATGCCTGTAATCTCAGAACTTGAGACATGGAGACAAGATTAGGTGTTCAAGGTTATTTCTCTACATAGAGAGTTGAAGACTACTAGCCTGGGCTACATGAGCAGAGGGAAGAAGAAAAGAAGGAAGGCGGGCCTGCTAAGGAAAATAATTAAATTAGAAATTAGCAACAGGGAAACAGATCAATGAAAAATTAATGAAAGGCTAAAAGTAAGCCTTAATATTTGTCAGGTGATTTTCAACAAAGAAACTAAACTATTCAATGAGTAAACAGCAGTATTTTCAGCTAAAGGTACTGGACAACTCAAATCCATATGTGTAAGAGTAAAATTGGATCCCCACCTCATATCTCGCATAGAAATTATTTCAGAGTGGACCACAGACCTAAGATAAGAACTAAAACTATAAAGCTCTTAGAAGAAAATACCAGAAGGAAAACAATCTTGGTTATCCTGGGCCAGGCAAAATTTCCCAGCTGTAGCAACCAAACATAGTATTGACTGAAGAAAAAACTGACAGGAGGCTCCAGCAGGCCAACCACAAGTTGACAATCAGCCAAAACTAAATAAAGACCAGTCTGAGTTACACAGTGGGAATGTATCTTGAAAAAGAAACCAGGGGGCTAGAGAGATGGCTCACTGGTTAAAAGTACTGGCTACTATTCCAGAGGACACAGGCTCAATTTACAGCATCCACATAGCAGCTCACTGGAGTCTGAAACCCCAGGTCCTTGGAATCCAGTTCCCTCTTTGGCCTCCTCAGATACCAGGCATGTACATGGTACAGACAGACATGCAAATAAAATACCCATACACATGATTTTTAAAAGCAACAGAGCATGTCTACAAGTTAGTAAAGGGGAGGGGGGAACTATCTGATAAAAATGTCACACTTTTGTACCTCAAAGAATATCATTAAGGAGAAGGACAACCCATAAAATAGAAGAAAATATATGCAAATAAGATGCAATAGATTTCTGTGAATTTAAGACCAGCCTGGTCTACATAGTGAGCTCTAGGCCAGCCAGAGGTACTTAGTGAGACCCTGTTTTAACATAAAACAAGCAGACAAATAATATATGAAAAGGCAAACCAAGGGGCTGGAGAGATGGCTCAGCAGTTAAGAGCACTGACTGCTCTACCGAAGGTAGCGAGTTCAAATCCCAGCAACTGCATGATGGCTCACAGCCATCCATAATGAGATTTGATGATCTCTTCTGGGGTGTCTGAAGACAGCCACAGCAAGTGGGGCTTTAGCAAACAGGGCCGGAGCCCGAGCGAGAAGAAAAAGTGTCTGAAGACAGCTACAGTGTACTTACATATAATAAATAAATAAGTCTTTTTTTAAAAAGGCAAACTGATTTTTAAAATACACAGCTTAGCATGTTCAAGGCCCTGGGGTCAATCATCAGCATTCGACACCCTCAAAACGGGTAAAGGGTTTGACTATTTTCTAAAGAACATGCAGCAAAGTCTCTCTTCTGTGTAGTTTTACTTTCACACTTTCAATCACATTCAGGAACCTATAGTAATAGAAAAGGCTGGGAGTAAAGCCAGACATGGTAGCACACACCTAAATCCCACTAATTGGAAGGCTAAGGCCGGAGGACTGCAAGTGTGGGCTACAGGATGATACCTCAGGAAAAAACCGCATGCAAACAAAGGGGGTGGGGCATGGGTGAGATGAGTAGTAAAGGCGCTTGCCACCAAGCCTGACTATCTGAGTTCAATCCCCAGGACCCACATGGTAGGAGAGAACTGACTCCCAAAAGTTGTCCTCTGGCCTCCATAGCATGTGCTGGTGTACACACATGTAAATAATGGGGCAGTGGTGGCGCACGCCTTTAATCCCAGCACTCGGGAGGCAGAGGCAGGCGGATTTCTGAGTTCGAAGCCAGCCTGGTCTACAGAGTGAGTTCCAGGACAGCCAGGGCTATAAAAAAAATTTGAGGAAGAAGCAAAAGTACTTCATTTGTATAAATTTATTATAGCATTGTCTTGCTTTTCTACTTCGGTGACAAAGTGCCATGACCAAGACAACTTAGGTGGAAAAGGGTTTCTTTGCGCTTATCGTTCCAAAGATAAGAATCTGTTATAGAGGCAGTGCAGCAGGAGGCACATCTCAAACAGGAAGCAGAGAAAACGAACTAGATATGGAGGAGTCCATTCCAGTGGCATACTTCCTCCACCAAAGCCACAGCTCTTAATTCTCCACCAAATAGCCACCAACTGGGGATCAAGTATTCAAATTCTCATTCAGACCACCATATCCCACTCCCGAGACTCCACAGTTTGTGGAGCAAATGCATTTAGTCCTATTTCAAAAGTCCCCAAAGCCTTTCACAGTCTCAACACAGTTTAAAAGTCCAAAGTTGCTTCTGAGACTCAAGGCAATCTCTTAATTGTAACCCCTGTAAAATCAAAAGGCAAATTACATCCTTCCAACACACAATGGAACAGAATATACATTACCATTCCAAAAGGGAGTAAAGAAAGTATATTAAGAAAATATTGGACCAAAGCAAACCAAAATCCAGCAGGGCAAATTCCAAATCCTGTAGCTCTGTACAATGTCAAAGGGCTTTACTAACTGCAGCACACCTCCCCCCCCACCCCCCACCTCTCTTGGGCTTCTTAGATTCCTTGCATGCAGCATGCAGCTCTTCTTAGCAGATATCTCGGGACTCTGGCATCTCCAACATCCTAGGGTCTCCAAGGCAATCCAGACTTCACACTCACAGCTTCACATAATGGCCTCTCTGTTCAGGGACACCCCTGCCACATGCCTGGTCTCAGTGGCTTTCCAAACCCTGCTCACTGGAAGAGCAGCAAGCACTCTTAACTGCTGAGCCATCTCTCCATCTACTTTTTTAATTTTAGCCTCATGCACATCCTTAGGACACAGGAAGAAAGACTACAAAAAAATTCTACAACCCCTTTACTCCTGCATCCTTCATGACCCTGAAGCCAGAAGTCACTTGGAGTAAACTCTGGTGGGCCTTCAATCACAGTCCTAGCTGCTTGACTTGTTTTTCAGAGCAGAAAATTCCTTAGGCCTTTTCTTCTTACAAGGTGGAAGCTTAGCTGCATGGGGTCTTACTCTGAGGGAACCACTGCCTTTTCCCCAATGCAGATCAGACCTTGCCTTAATCACCTTAGCTCTTCCAGCACAAGCCTTGGCTGTGGTGTTCTCTTCAAAGCGTACATTTTGTGTTTATTTCTGCCCCACTTGATCTCTTTCACTCTATGCCTCCATAAGAGTGATTACTAATAACCACAACAGGTTAACTTGAAATCTCTTCCATCAAAGCAATTAGTCCATTATGTTTTTGAATATTTGTTGATTTTTATTTTATGTGTATGAATGTTTTACCTGCATATATGTATGCATACTACATGTGTGCCTAGAGACTACAAAGACCAGAAGAGGGTTGTGGATCCCCTTCAACGGGAGTTATAGAAAGCTATAAGCTGCCATGTGGGTGTTGGGAACTGAACTGAGCTCTCTGCAAAAGATACAACAAGAATAATCTCTATCCCAGTTCCTAATATTGTTCCCCTTTGAAACTTTTTGAGCTGGGCCTCTGAGGTCAACACAGCTCTCAGCACTACTGGCTTCCAAGGTCCTACTAGGATTGAGCATTAAGCTTTGCTTATAGCATTCAACCAATTTTCTAGTCCAAAGGTCCAAAGTCTTCCACATTCCTCAAAAACAAACAAATAAAAAAACTACATTGTCAGGTCTATTACAGCAATAGTTCAGTCCCTGAAACAAAATTCTGTCTTAGTTTCTTTTCTATTGCTATGATAAAAGATCACAACCAAGGCAACTTTAAAAAAGAAAGCATTTATTTTGGGCTTACTGTTCCAGAGGCATAAGATTCCATCAAGGCGAGGCAGCATGGCAGCAAGTAGCAGGCATGTTGGCTGGAGCAGCAGCTGAGGGCTTACATCTCAAACAGGAAGCATAGAGAACAAACTCGAAATAGTGCAAGGCTCCTGAACCCTCCATGCCCACCCCCAATGGCATACTTCTTCCAGCAAGGCCTCCTAATTGTCCCCAAATAGTCACCAACTGGTCCAAGTATTCAAATGTCTAAGACTTATAAGGGATGTCTCATTTGAACCACCAAAAGCATATTTTTATAGTAAGAGTAATAACTCAGATATGAAGGTGCTCATCTATAATCCCAGTGCCTGAGAAGCTGGGATAGAAGGACTGTGAAGTTAGGGGTACTCTGAGCTACATAGACCCTATCTCAAAACAAACATGTGAACAAACAAAGTAGTGGTAATATTTCACCCTCATAAAGCTGTCACAGAATTCAAATCACAACTTAGGTCTTCAATAATTTAGATATTTTCCCTTACAAATAAAAGTTTAGTGAGTTTTGTGGAGTTCTTTACTTCCAATTTTACACAGATTCTGGGGATCAAACTCAGGCCACCAGGCTTGTATAGCAAGCACCTATCTCCATTGATCCATCTTGCCATCAGAAGTCAGCTTTAAATATAATGGTACAGTTGAATTAAAGCATTTTGTTATAATTGTTCTATCTTATTATTGGTCTACCTTACCACTTAAACTTTATCCTATGTAAATGTACATAGGAAAATACATACTTTTTATAGGATCCAGTACTATGATTTTTAGCCGTGTACTAGGAACTTGGGTTCTGTACAGATAAGAGATTATTGCCCAATGCAAATCAAATTAAATAAAATGCTACTTCTTACCCAAGAGGATGACTACAATGAGAAAAGACTGTAACTGGCATTAACAAAGATGTGGAGAAAACAGATCCCTTGCTCATTGCTGGTAGAAATGTAAAATGGTGCAGCTAAACATAGAACATTGTGTGGTTGTTCTCCAAAAAGTTAAATAGAGTTACCCCATGACACCAAATCTTGTCTGTAAAACTGGGGAAGCCCTAGGTTTCATATGCAGTACATATAAAACCAGACATGGTAGACCAACAAAATGGCTCGTTTGACAAACCTGAATTAAATCCCTGGAACTTACATAGAAAGTAGAGAATCAAGTTATCTTCTGACCTCTGCATGAGTGCTATGGCCCAAGTACACACGTGCACACACACAATACATACATACATACATACATACATACATACATACATAATGTTCAGTACTTTAAAAACACTGAGCTGGAGAGATGGCTCAGTGGTTAAGAGAACTGGCTGCTTTTCCAGAGGACCAATGCTCCCTTCTGGCCTCCATTGGCACCAAACACACAAGTATTGCACAGACATACATGCTGATAAAAAGACTCATACACATAAAATAGCTTTAAATTTTTAATTAAATTTTATGTGTGTGTATATGTACATACATAAAAAAGATATAGCAGAATATGCTTGTACTCTCAGCATTTGGGAAGCAAGATCAGAGTCTAAGGTCATAGTCCACCACATAGCAAATTGAGACCAATATAGGTTACAGAACTCTGTCTCAAAAAGAAAGAAGGGAATGATTCAATGGGTAAAGGCACTTAATACTCAAGTGTGGAAACTTGAGTTCAATTCCTAGAAACCACATAAAGATAGAACAGACTCCAGACTCCACAAAGTTGTCCTCTGACTTCCTCGCTAAAACAAAGGAATGTATTACAAAAGTAAGACTTGACAATATTACACTAAGTGAAATCAGCCAGAGGAAAACGACACATACTTCATAATTTTGTTTATGTGATTTGTCCAGAAATGAAAATCTTTAGGAACAGAAAATAATTAGCAGTTAACTAGGGCTAGAGCAATAAGATAAATGACCACGTATGATCTTTGGAGGCAATGATATACTTTAGTCAGGCTTCAACTTGCTTTGATCAACTTAAGGGGGAAAGATTTATTGCGGCTCAGTCAGAAGCTTTAGCCTGTCATGGCAGAAGGCCATGGTACAGTTCACATCACAGCAGCTAAGAAGTTCTAAGAGCTGGGTATGGTGACACATGCTTTAATTCCAGCACTCAGGGGGCTGAGGCAAGAGGAACCGTGTGAGTCTGACACCAGCCTGGTCTACAACGTTAGTTTCAGAACGAACATGGAAGGATATATAGTGAGAATCTATATCAAAAAGAAAATATGTAAAGAGAATGGTTGTGCTGTAAGATTCCCCCTTTTATTCCATGTAGGACCCCAGCATATGTGATAAGATTGTCCACTTACTCAATCCTTTCTGCAAATGAATGCCGTCAATGTGCTTCACTCATCTTGGAGGTGCTTCCCGAGACAGGGTTTCTCTGTGTAGCCCTGGTTGTCCTGGAACTCACTCTGTAGACCAGGCTGGCCTCACACTCAGAAATCCACCTGTCTCTGCCTCCCAAGTGCTGGGATTAAAGGCGTGCGCCACCACTGCCCAGCTTGGAGGTGCTTTTCAATCCAATCAGGTTGATGATCAAAATTAACTCCCACCTAATAACTATTTAAAGCTATATTTCACTAAAGGAATAGCTCAGAGATAGAATATATGTTTAATACCAGCCAAAGCCTGGTGTTCAGTATCATGAAAAATCAGTTTTTAATATTTAAATAAAAATGAGCCCAGTGTTGTAGAAACGCTTGTTGTAATCCTAGTACCGAGACTAAGTCATGAAGATCTAAAATTCAAGGCCAAACTGGGATACATAAAACACCTAGTTTCAAAAAACAAAAGCAGATCTGGCCCAGGATACAGGCCTGTAATAACAGTCACTTGATAGACTAAAAATGAAGAACACAGAGTCTACCAGAGTGGGTTCAAGTCCACCCAGGAAACTTAACAAAATCCTATCTCAAAACAAAATAGAGATGGAGAAATGGCTCAGTAATAGGATGTGAGGTCTTTGTTTCAGCCCCCAGTATGACCAAAAAAAAAAAAAGCAATTATAGTAAAACTAGATTGTAATTAAGCCTATACAACCTCATAAATTCACTAAAATAATGAACTATGACATTTACAATGGGAATCTTTTCCCTCTTTGAGAGGGAATCTCACTAACTTGCTGGGCCTGGGCTCAAATACCTGAAAGAGGTTGGACTCTGGTTCCTCCAAGCCTGACTTTCCAATGCATCTTTTGCATTGAATCTTTTGTGCAAAGTTTACCTTAAACTGAGGGTACTGGGGGCACACCTGTGATCCCAGCACTTGGGACACAGAGGCAGGAGACTCTTGAGTTTGAGAGCAGTCTCATATACATAATAAGTTCCAGGATAGCCAGAGCTTCATAGTAAGACTCTTTCTCAAAAGAAAGAGAGGAAAGGAGGGGAAAGGAGGGGGAAATCAAGGGGGAAGGAAGGTATAAGGGGAAAGAGAGAAAGGGAAAGAGAGAGGGAGGGGAAGGTTGGCTCACACGCTTAGACCTTAGTGTAGTGATACACACCTGTAACCCCAACACTTGGTAGGGAGAAGCAGAAAGATAAGGCTTTCAAGGCCAGCCTAGGCTACATTCTCAAAGCAAATGAACAGGAAATCTTAACAATTTTTTAAACTAAACTCAAAGCCATTATAATATCAAATAAATATAGTTTTTAAAAACTATACTGCCTTCTCACTCCCATCTTTGTGGGGTTTTCCTTCTATGTCTATCTATAATAAAGTATTCATTTATTTTTAAAAGTTCTTGTTTTATAACAGTAGTTTTCAGCCTATGGGTCAAGACCCATTTGAGGGGGTCGAACAACCTTTTCACAGGGTTCATGTATCAGATAACTTGCATATCATATATTTACATTAAGATTCATAAGAGGAGCAAAATTACAGTTCCAAAGTAGCAACAAGATAGTTTTATGGTGGGGAGGTCACCACCACAACATGAGGAACTGTATTTTTCAAAACAGGGTTTCTCTGTGTAGCCCTGGCTGTCCTGGAACTCTCTCTGTAGACCAGGCTGGCCTCGAACTCAGAAATCCACCTGTCTCTGCCTCCCGAGTGCTGGGATTAAAGGTGTGCGCCACCACTGCCTGGCCACGAGGAACTGTATTAAAGGGTCACAGCATTAGGAAGGTTGAGAACCACTGAGAGGGAAAAGGCCCAACAATAACAAGAGTAATAACTTAAGGGCAAATAATAAATAAGAAAAATGAGTTCTAGGACAAGGGTATAGCTCTGTGGTGGTACATTTACCTAACATACAGAAGATTCTGGATTTGATCCCCAGTGGCACAAAATGCTCCCTCCTCCTCCTCCTCCTCCTCCTCCTGATAACAATAAATCTTTTTAAACCAGGCAAAGAATATCACTAAGCATCCATTTTCTGATCTCTTCCTGATGGATCCAATAGCTGCTGCTGTTGCTCCTTTACTTCCTTCTCACTCATTTATTACTGAGGACTGAACTTAGGATCCCTATGCGTGCTACATAAGCACTTTAGCATGGACCTAAATGGCTGTGCTTTCTTATATTTTCAAGGCAGGATCTCAAGTCAGTTGTCTAGGCTTGCCTCCAACCCACTGTGTAGTACACAGAGAGGCCCTCAACTTCCCAGGGAGCTGAAGTTATAGGTCTGCTGTCTTAGTAAGGGTTTTACTGCTGTGAACAGACACCATGACCAATGCAACTCTTATAAGGACAACATTTAACTGGGGCTGGTTTTCAGGTTCAGAGGCTCAGTCCATTATCATCAAGGCAGGAACATGGCAGCATCCAGGCAGGTATGATGCAGGAGAAGCTGAGAGTTCTACATCTTCATCTGAAGGCTGCTAGCAGAATACTCACTTCCCGCAGCTAGGACTATGGTATTCACACTTACTACACAACCACACCCACTCCAACAAGACCACACCTCCTAATATTGCCACTCCCTGGGCCAAGCATATACAAACTGTCACATTCTACTCCCTGGCCCCCATAGGCTTGTTCAAACAAACTTCTTTCTCCTGGGCTGGTTCCACTCCCTATTAGCAGCTTTCCTCAGCAGATATCCTATAGCTCTGGCATCTCAAACATCTTGGGGTCTCCAAGGCAACTTCAATGTTACATCTTCTTGTTTCAGTGTCTGGGATCCACACATGATCTTCTGGGCTCCTCCAAAGGGCTGGGATCACTTCTCCTGCTCTGCCCTCTGTAGCACTCTAAGCTCAGGCTGATCCACTCCACTGCTGCTGCTATTCTCGGTGATCATCCCATGGTACTGCCATCTTCAATACACTGGGGTCTTCTGTTGCAACTAGGCTTCACCAATAGCCTCTCATAGGCTCTCTTCATGGTGCCAAACCTCAAACCCCCTTCAGTCCTGAACCATCAACTGCAACTAAGGTTGCACCTTTGCCAATGACCTTCCATGGCCTCTCACAGTGCCAAGTCTCAGCTGCTTTTCATGACACCCTCATGCCTTCAAAACCAGTACCACCTGGGTGATTCTTACACATTACTAAGTACAACTGCAGCAGGAGGTACAACCTTGGCTATCTCTGGAACACAGCTTCTTTGTGCTCTCAGAAAACACTTCCCAGAAGATAACACCTCAGTGATGCTGGTCTCTTCTTGATCACCACTACGTTCTTAGCTCCAACTAACCATCATCAATTGTCCCAGTAGTCTCCTCTTGACTATAAAGCCATTGACACATGGCCGAAGGTGCCAAGTTCTGCTGCTTGCAGGAGCTGGAACATGCCCCCCTTGTTCTTGTTACATTATCACTTTTCCAACTCCTTCACTGCCTAAGCTTAGCTGTCCTGGATCTTGTCTGAATATTGACCTTGATCTCAAAGATCTGCATAACTGTCTCCTGGGATTAAAAGGTGTGTACCACCCATGCCTGAATTTAAGCTTTTCTTCACCTAGAACTTGCTCTTTCTCAGGTTGGCTTTGAACTCAGAGATCTGCTCGGTTTTATCTCCAGGGATTAGAGTGTGCCACCACGCCTGGATCTAAATGTAGCTGGGTAGGATCTTGCCCCAAAGCCACACTCCTTTAATCTGCTATCTCCTAGAACACAGGATTAGGCTCCATTTCACTTCCAGGTGCCTCTTTAATACTCAAACCATATATTTTATATTTTTCCTTTCTCAGCTTGCTGCATCCATTATCATCAAGGCAGGAGCATGGCAGGCATAGTGCAAGTAGAGCTGAGAGTTCTACACCTTCATCTGAAGGTTGCTAGCAGAATACTGACTTCCAGGCAGCTAGGATGAAGGTCTTAAAGCCCACACTCACAGTGACACACCTACTCCAACAGAGCCACACCTACCCCAACAGGGTCACACCTTATAATAGTGCCACTCCCTGGGACAAGCATATACAAATCATCACACCTGTACAACTAGGCCTAGCTTCTAATACCTTCTTGACCATAAAACAAAACAGAGGCAGGGTTTGGAGTCAGAGAAACCTGGAATCAAGTCCCTTTCAGCCAATAACTTAACCACACTCAGTTTTAATTTCACTTGTGAATCTCACAGGACTAATAAGAAAATTCGTATAAGTACTTAGCACAGTGCTTGGCACAATACAACAATCAATAGATAAAAGCTTTTATTTTCCACTTCTTAATATCCCCTAGGGCAGCATTGTATTAAAGCACTATTCAAAGCCAATGGAGGTGGCTTTTCAGTAAAGGTGCCGGCTGCCAAGTCTGACAACCTGAGTTCAATCCCCAGAGCCTAGGGAAGGAAAAGAACTGACTGATGTAAACTATCCTCTGACCTCTGATAAATGCATACCCATTTACATAACAAACAGAGAAGCAAATAAATGTAAAAATCATTAATAGAAATAGTGAAACATTAAATGGTTTCTCAAGGAGACTCAATTCAGGAAGGCAGAAACATAATGTATTTTTAAAAGACTTTCCAGCAATAAACCATGTTGGCATTGCTGAAAAGATATGCTGCAGTGAACAAGCTATCTCTTCTATATTCAGCAATATAGAAATGTGGCACAGCAAAAAAAGTTTACAAAAAAAAAAAAATCAGACTTCAAATCTGGAGTTTCCGCAGGCCTGGAATCACCTATTAAGTTCACAGCTATATAGTATAGCCTAAATGTAACCATTTTTCTTTCAAAAATGGTAACATAGTAATCCAAGCCTAGGAATATCTATATAAAGGCAACTACAAGACACTTCTATAGAGACCCAAATTATAGACAGAGACTCACAAATTTGTATCCCATCTCTATTCCCTCAACACATTTATTATATAAGCTTGAAGTGCTTGATTTAAAAGTTCAAGATAACTTTCCCGGGTAGTTTACCTTAGTTCTATCCATGGGGAAAAATCCAACCTGGTACATTGTTGCACACCAGTAATCCCAAATACTCAGGAGACTAAGACAGAAAAATTACTTAAGCCTTGGGGTTAAGAAATAAATTTAGCCGGGCAGTGGTTGCGCACGCCTTTGATCCCAGCACTTGGGAGGCAGAGGCAGGTGGATTTCTGAGTTCGAGACCAGCCTGGTCTACAGAGTGAGTTCCAGAACAGCCAGGGCTATACAGAGAAACCCTGTTTTGAAAAACCAAAAAAAAAAAAAGAAAGAAAGAAAAAAAAAAGGAAAAAAAAAGAAAAGAAATAAATTTAATATTACTCTCACCTTAAAACATGATAAAAAGTAGTACTTTATCAACCAATGGATCAAAGGATTCCTTTAAGCTTTATAGTAACTGAAAGAAGGCGTATTTAAACAGTAAAATTTTTCCACTGACAATATTATATCTGTGTTTTCTTGTGATCTTAGAAGACCCAAAAAGGTTGCAACCCGCTGGTTGAGAACAACTGGTCTAAACCTTTACATGAGACCTGGAGCCTTTGAACGACCAAGATAGTATCTATTTGCTTCACTCAGCTAACACATTTTTCTTTTTAAAAATATCCTGATTAATGAAACTGCAAATTGACCTACAATTTTATGTCTTTCTCATAACAATAACCACCAAGTACCAATGCACAGTCACTAAGTCAACATCTAAGAATAAAAGAACAAAACTCAGTCCTTGTTCTCAAACTTGTACTATATTAATAGTATTATTTGCCACATTTTTGTTTCTATTAGCTTTTGCTTTTATCATGTGTGAACTATCTGTTAGGTTTGGGGGTTTTGTTTGTTTTCATTTCTGAAAGTGTATTGCTATGTAGCTCTGGCTAGCCTGGTACTTACTATGTAATACAGTCTGACTTTAAACTCAGCAATCCTCCTATCTCAGCCTCTTAAGAAGTACTTGTTTTACAGGCATGTGCCACAATGCTTCATACCATATTTCTTCATTAGTTTTTCATTGCTGGGGCCTCAGATCATGGACACAAGCTAGGCAAGTGCCCTACCACTGAGCACCTTCAAAGTCTCTTTAGAAAATATGCTCACCTTTGCACACACACACCCAAAGTATAGTATACAGTAAGATTTTGTTTTGTTTTGTTTACAGTACTAGAGCCTGAACCTTCCACATGTTAGACAAGTGTTCTACCACTGAGTTCTGGCTCTCATTACGTTGCCTAGGATAGCCTTGAATTCAGTCCATAGTCCATTGTCTACCTTGAATTTGCAATCTTCCTGTCTTAGCCTTCTGACTAGCTGGGATTATGGGCCTGTACTATCTGGCCCAGCTTACACTAAATTTGGGGTGTTTTGTTTTTATGTTGAGGCAAAGCCTCACTACATTACCCAAGCTGGCACAAAATTCTGGATTCAAGCCATCCTTTTCCCTTAGTTTCCCAAGAGCTGGGACTACAGGTGAATAACACCAAGCCCCAAATCACTGAGCCTTTTTCTTCTTTTCTTGTTTTGGAGTTTTGAGACAACTATGCCTATGTATACCAGGCTGTCTTTGAACTCTGAATAATGGGATTTTTTTTTTTTAATAGTCATGACTTAGGGTATTTTTTTTTGTCTTCAGCACATAGAAGGCTCTTACTCTGTAACATTCAAATTTTTTTGCTAGTATAAATATCTCATTACATGTGTGTGTATATATATATATATACATTTATCTATCTCTCTATATATATACATTTGTAGCAGGCATACATATATGTATATACATTTTAACTTTCATTGAAATATACTAATATATAAAAATAAATGTATATATTTATATAATATTGCAAAATTGCTTCTTATGAACATTATACCAATTTAAACTTCCACATACAATATGTATCTTTTGCGTTACACTCCTGACAACAAAAAGTCTTATCAAACATTTTGATTTTTAACACTCCAATGGGATTTTAAAGAGTTTTACTTTGTTTTCTTTGTATGAAGTACAGAGGATCAAACCCAGAGCCTTGCACATTAGCAAATACTCATCAAGCTACAGCTTCAGCCCTCAGTATGTTTTCAGTTAACATTTAACTTACAAGTGAAGTTAAGCCATCTTCCATATAAATAATGATTAACAAGCCAAGAATAAGCCAGGTCTAGGGCTGCAGCTCAACTGATGATAGAGTGTTTGCCTAGCAGACAGCCCTAGGTTTGATCCGTAGCATCTCATAAACCAGACATGGGACCTACAACTGTAATCTCAATACTCAGAAGGTATAGGCAGAAAAAAAACTGAAGGAGATAACAGCAAAAATTACAGACTAGACTACACGATTACTTAGAAGAGCCAGCAGATCTACTAAAAAATAAGAGGAAACAAGGAACTTAATAGAAATGCCAAGGTCAGATTAATACTCTGACATATACATCAATAATAATCATTTTAAAATATAATTTAAGGGGCTGGAGAGATGGCTCACCCACATAGTGGTTTACAACTATCTGTAAACCCATTTTCAAGGAATCTAATGACCTCTTCTGTCCTCTGCTGCTACCAAGCATACACATAGTGCATAAATGTACATGCAGGTAAAATATTCACACATATAAAAATAACTTCAAAAAGAAAACATAATTTAAAAACAACTAGCTGGAGCTGGGTATAGTAGTGCTTACCTGTAATCTCAACATTTAGAAGGTTGAGTGAGACAAGATGACAATGCTTAGGCTACATCATGAGACCCAATCTCAATCCTTCCTCCCCACAGACAAACAAACAAACAAAACACCCGTCATGCTCACAAGAGCAACAAAGCTATGAAATACTCATTTAAGAATATACACAAGGGGCTGGAGAGATGGCTCCATGATTAAAAGCCCTGCTGCTCTTCCAGAGAACCAAAGTTGGGTTCCCAGCAACCATGTCTGATGGCTCTCAACTGCTGGTAACACCAGCTACAAGGGATCTAACACCTTCTTCTGACCTCTGAGGTTCCCTGTATGGTATATACCCACATAGAAGTACACATAGACACATAAATTAAAGTAAATCTTGAAAACAATGTTTTGTGAAGAACAAGCTTGAGAAGAAATATGCAGCAACTATATAACGAAAACTGAAATTCTACTGAAACACATAAATAACACCAACATTGTTCAGAGGAAAGACCCATTACTGATATCTTATTTTGTTTTGAGTTTTTGAGACAGACTCTCATGCAACCCAGGTTCACTATAGAGCCAAGGATAACCTTGAATTCCTGAACCTCCAGACTTCTTCTCTAAGTGCAAGGATTATAGTTCTGTACCACCATACCCAACTCAATGTCTTCATTATTGTTTTCCTATTTTGTGACACAGGGTCTTGTTTATTGAACCCAGTCTGTCCTTGTACTCACAGCAACCTTCCTGCCTCAGCCTCCCCAAGTGCCAAGATTATAGGAATGCATTACCACACTTTCTAATAAAACCACATTCCCTACCACCAGTTTATCAAAAAGTCAGTGTGAAACCAATCAAAACCCCAAACAATTGGGTTGATTCTCACAGATAGCACACAAGGAAAACTAAAACTATCTTGAAGCAGAGGGCATCTTAGCTCATCTGGAACACCAGCACCTGGGAGGCTAAGGCAAGCAAACTGCCATGAGTTCCTGGCCTCCTTGGGCAACACCAAAATTCCCTCACCCCTAAAATCTTGAAATAGGACAATGAAAAATTTTCTTTATCAAACATTAACATACAATATAGCTATAATTACCTAAAGAACATGGTTTCAGCACAGAAATAGACATACATTTTTTTAAAAACTAAGAAATCAGCACACTTGGGAATATACTTCACTGTAAGAATTTCAAATTTGTGGAGAACAGATAATATAATAAATTTTGTCAGGATAAATGGCTATCTATTGGGGGAGGAGAGTTAAAGAGTTAAGATCAGACACAAAAGTAAATTTAAAGTGTATTATAGAGCTAAATATAAAAGCAAAGTTACATCAATTACTAGAAGAAACTCCGGCATAAGAGGAAGAAAGGATTTCTTAAAAACCTAAAGAAAGGTTTATTTTTTGTTGGTTTTGTTTGTTTGTTTGTGACAGGGTCTCTTTCTTGTGTAGTTCTGGCTGGCCTCATCCAGCTTGCTGGGATTAAAGGTATGAGGCAGAGGAAGATGAAGCTCTAAGTTTGAGGTCAGGTCAGTCAACAGAGTTCTAGACCAGCCAGAATTACACATTGAAATGCTGTTTAAAAAAATAAAAAGAGGAAAGAAAGAAATGAAAGAAAAGAAAAACAGCTGAAGAAATACATAACAATAAGGTACATATTCAAATAAATTTTGTCAGTTACAACTTATTGAGAGTGTTTTAGAAACACACCATGTGTTCCTAAATCCTCTTACACATTTTTCCATTCAATCATCACAAGAATCCTGAAATAAGTAAAACTGTTATTATTCTCTTACAAATTGAAAAAAAGAGGCTCAAAAAATTAAGTGACATGTGGTGAACATGGTCCATACTTGCAATCCCAGCACTGGCCTGCCTGGGCTGACCATAATAAGATCCTGTCAGAAAAAATGTAGGTGCTCCAGCTACTCTGACAGCTGATACAAGAGGATTCTTTCAGTACCAGACTCCAGGCTGGCCTGGGCTCCCAGTCTCTTTTATTAAAAAGATGGTTGAAGGGAAAGGTTGGACTGAGGAGACGGCCCAGTGGCTAAGACAAGAGTGCACAAATACTGCTCTTATAAAGGATCTAACTTTGGTTCCCAAGACCCACATTCAGCAGTTCACAACTGCCTATATCTCCATCAGTGGGATCTGATGCCACTGGCCTTTTGTACCTGTGTTCACATACTAGCACACACACACACAACACACACACACAACTTAAAAAATAAAATCTTTCTTTTAAAAAAAGATCATGAGGAATGAAATTCAGAATGCTTGTTGAGCCATGGATTGGATCATCGGTACCTCATAAAGTCCAATGTGGTGATGTACACCCATAATCTCAGAACTCAGGAGGTAGAAGACCAGAGGATCAGTTCAAAATTATAGTTGGCTACACAGCAAATTTGAGATCAGCCCGGGCTACATGAGATTATTTCAAAAGGCCAAAAGGTTTTAAAGTAAACAGAAATCAAGTAAATTGAACTAAAATGGCTCAGCTTTGGGGGGTAGTGGAAGCCAGGAGGTAGGAGAAAAGGACAGCTAAATGGCAGAGAACTTACTTAGAATGTGCCAGATCCTGAGTTCTATCTCTAGCCCCACAAAAAACAAGCCAGAGTTACTCCTAGTAAGGGGCCCCTTGTAACACACACTCATATAACTCTATGTTGCATATATATACACTACAAAAACTACACCACATTCTTTTGAAATAAGATCTGTGTGAGGGATTGGCTGCATATATATTAGTGAAGAAGTCAACTGAAAGCCAGGCATGTTCACATCACTCCTACAATCCCAGCACAATAACAATAGGAAGTTGAGGATTACAACTTTTAGGCTGCAGGGGCTATGATAAACTTTAAAAACAAACAAACAAACTCAGTGAAAATAGACTTAATCCATAATTATCATTTAACTAAATGATATATCTAAAAAGCAATTATAATCTGCTATATAGTTTATAATTGTTAAGATCAGGAATCTATATATCCAAATAATTTGAGCCAACTTCTTTGATTCTTGCTGTTGTTGTTATTGTTGTTGTTTATTTTGGGTGTTTGGTGGTTGGTTGGTTGGTTGATTGGTTTCAGACAAGATCTTGCTATTTAAGCCCAGACTAGCCTAGAACTCTCCATGTGACTCAGGATGATGCCCTGGGATACAAACTAGACCTCCCTATCTCTGCTTCCATGGTGCTAAAATTATAGGTATGCTCCACCAAATCCAACTGTTTTTCTCTAGTTTTAAAGGAATAATAATTCATCTTACACAATGTAGACCAGACTGGTCTTGACATTACAGTACTCCTGCCTCCCTTTCCTGAGTGCTAGGATTACAGGAATGTAACATTGTGTATGACACATAATATTAGTTCAATAGTAACACTGGAAAAAATGGCTCAACGAGTAAAATACTTACAAGTATCAGAACCTGAATTCAGATTCCCCAGCTTCCATGTAAAAGCTGGGCATGGTAATTATCTGTATTCCCAGCAACAGGAGTCAGAGACAGGTAGATCCCAAGTGATCACTGGTCAGCTAGTCTAGCAGTTTGGTGAGTTTCATGTTCAGCAAGAGATCCATCCTGTCTCAAAAACTAAGATGGGGCACTATAGAGGAAGCCACCTGAAGTTAACATCTAACCTCCAGATGCAGTGGCATGAGTGAACACATGTGCACAAGCATGAATATCCCACAGAGATATATAAATGAATAAGTAGGCAAAAAAGCATCCCTATAGTTTCAATCTAAGATTGGGTTTTTGGCACATCATATGAGGTTTAATCATATAGAAGTCTCCCTGAGACTGATGTGATGGTTCAATGAATAAAGGTGTTTGCTATGGAAGCCTAATAATGACCTGAGTTCAATCTGGGAAATACACGTAAAGAAGGAGAAAACAAACTTCATAGAGTTGTCCTGTGACTTAAACACACACACACACACACACACACACACACACACACACAATCATTACTATTGTTGTTATTGTTGTTATTGTTATTAAAGTCTCTATAACTTATACAGAGCTTTGGCATCCACAGACACCAAGTACAATGCACAATCTTCACAAATGTAGTTTAAAAACTTCAAGCAATTCACATGTAAAAGAAGGGAGGAGGTAGACATAAAATCTTACCACTAGTTGAGAATCTACTGGAATTTGATAGCTGCTAGGATAGAAAGTGTCAGCTTTTTGTTTAATGGTGTGACACCTGGTAAACTGACCACACTCTAGGGCAGGCCACACTCCTAACAGAAGTAGGGCAACACAGAATGAACTCCATGGGGAAAAGAAAGAAAACTATTTGGATGGGGAGAAGGGTGGGAGTGGGTATGAGGAGTGGGAGGGGGTTAGAAAGAGGTCAGAGAATTCCATGTAAGAATTTATAAAATGATCATTTTGAAAAGGTTCAGAGCTTTTTAAGAAGAGTTAAGGGTGGTAACTGCTCTTGCAGAGGGCCATGGTTTGGTTCCCAGCATCCATATGGCAGCTCACAATTCTAGGGTAACAAACACCCTCTTCTGTCCTCAACAAGCACCAGCCACGATGCATGGAGTAAACATATATACATGTAAGAAAAACAGTCAAACAAGTATAATTTATAAGTCTTTTAAAAATTGTTCAAGGGGAGCTGAAGAAATGGCTCAGGAGTTAAGAGCACTGGCTGCTCTTCCAGAGGCACTGGGTTCAATTCCCAGCAACCACATGACAGCTCACAACTGTCTGTAACTCCAGTTCCAGAGGATCTGACCCCTTCACACAGACATTTGTGCAGTCAAAACACCAATGTACATAAAAATAGTAAATACATTTAAAAAAAATATTACACAACTTTGAGGGCAGCCTGAGGGGTGGGAGGGAATGAATGAATGGAAGAGCAAATGGCATTAGCAACAAAAGAAAAGCTATACATAACTGGACTTCATGATGCTTTAAGAACTTAGTGCCAGAAAACACCATCAAGACAGCAGTCAGGCTGCGCCAGGCAGATCAAAACTTCAAAACCTGCCCTAGGCTACACAGCAAGAGTCTCAAAAAAGAAAATAAAAACCAAAAACCTTCGATCAAGCAAAGTACAAAGACTGGGCTATAATGTAACTCAGTGGTAGACTACCTATCTAGCATATAGGAGAACTTGCACCATAAAAAAAGAAAAACACTCATAGAATGGGAAAATGTATTTGCAAAGGATGTCAACTATCAGAGTATAGTATCTGGAATACGGTTCTTAAAGCTCTTATAACTCAATAAAACAAAGAGCCAAATTTTAAAATGAGTGAAAGTTTTATAAGACCTAGAACTCTCTCTATGTAGACCAGGCTGTTCTTAAACTCACAGTGGACCACCTTCCTTTACTTTCTCATTGCCTGTCTCAATGGCTTTGCTGGGATTAAAGACATGTGCCACCACACTACATAAGACTGATGTTTTGGTTCTTTGTTTGTTTTTTTTTTAAAAAAAAACATTTATTTAATGTATATGAGTACCCTGTCGCTGTCTTCAGACACACCAGAAGAGGGCATCGGATCCCATTACAGATGGTTGTGAGCCACCATGTGGTTGCTGGGAATTGAACTCAGGACCTCTGGAAGAGCAGCCAGTGCTCTTAACTGCTGAGCCGTCTCTCCAGCCCAAGACTGATGTTTTACCACCATAAATTAAAATAAACTTCTATAAACCATCAAAAAAAACATCCTATAATTCATTTTAAAAGACAAGCAAGCAGGGCAGCAGTGGCGCACGCCTTTAATCCCAGCACTCGGGAGGCAGAGGCAGGTGGATTTCTGAGTTTGAGGCCAGCCTGGTCTACAGAGTGAGTTCCAGGACAGCCAGGGCTACACAGAGAAACCCTGTCTCAAAAAACAACAACAACAAAAAAAAAAAGACAAGCAAATTTAAAAATGAACAAAGTCTTTAAATAGACAGTTCAAGTTATTTTTTAAAGAAGAACTATAAATAGACAAAGCAGAAGAGAAGATGCCCCACATCATTAGTCACTGGGGGAAATGCAAATCAAAACTACAATGATACCACTTCACAACCATCATGAGGCCATTATAAAAAAAGCAACAAATTTTGAGAGGAGGTACTGAAATTGGAATCCAAATACATTGGGTATAATAACATATAATGATAATATATAATAGTGACACCTCTGTACCTCAGTTGGTATGTGATCTAGTAATTTCTTTTCTAGTTACATTCCCAAAATAAGTTAAAATGGGTGTTTAAACAAAATCTTACACATGAATATTTACAGTATCACTACCCACAAAAGTTTAAATGTGGGAACATTCCAGATATCATGAACTTATGAATGGATATACCCATGTAATAGTATATTACTCAAGAACAGAGTAAGACGTGCAAAGAAGATGAATCTCAAAAACACACTAAGTAAAAGAAGCTGGCCATAAAGGCTAAGGATGTGGCTTGTGAGGGCCTGAATGTGGAGCCCCAAAACCCAGGTAAAGGCAGATGATGTAATCCCAATATTCCTACATCAAATTGGGAAGTGGAGACGGGAGAAATCCCAGATGAAATACCCTGTCTCAAACCAAATCAAAGGCAAAGACTTTTGTTGTCTTCTGACTTCTATATGTATGGTATCCCCACTCACACAAAAATACATGCACACAAACACACACACACTGGGGGGGGGGGCTCATGCAAAGACTTACAATAAAAAGTCATAAGAGGTTTAAGGTTAGTATTCTGATTAGAGATTGAGCAAAGCCATTGAGACTGGCAAATAAGAGCCACTGTGTGTTAGAGGGAGGAGAATAGGAAGCGAGCACTTAATGAGTAAGTACAGAGTTTCCTTTCAAGGTGATGAAAACATTTTGGAATTAGATACTTGCCCCAAATACAGTAAAGTTACTTAATGCCAAAGACATATACTTTAAGAATGGTTTAAAGCCAGGCTTAGTGGATCAGGCCTATAATCCCAGCAATTTGGGAGACTGCGGTAGGAGGATCACAAATTCAAGGACAGCCTAGGCAACTTATTGAGACCACTCTCAAAAAAAGAAAGGAGGGCTGAGGATATTGGTCAGTGGCAGACTGCTTTCTGGGCATCTGTAGAGCCAATGAGTTCAATCCCAAGTACCACACTAAATAAAACTATTAAAATCATAAATTTGTTACTGGGTTTTATCGCAATTTAAAAGAACCCATGCTGAAACATGGCAAAGATATATTTCATTTCTTCTAAGACTTTTTAAAGGAGATGGAGTGCGGATGTATGTGTTTCCCTACATAGAATTGTTTAAGTAGCAGGCAGGAGACCCTGGATTCAATCCCAATCCCAATCTCTCTTAAAAGGTGAGAGAGAGAGGCTAGAGAGATGGCTCAGCGGTTAAGAGCACTGACTGCTCTTCCAGAGATCCTGAGTTCAATTCCCAGCAACCACATGGTGGCTCTGTAACCATCTGTAATAGGATCTGATGCCCTCTTCTGGTGTATCTGAAGACAGCTACAGTGTAGTTACATACATAAAATAAATAAATTGTTTTTTAAAAATGGCGAGGAAAGGACAAGAAGGAAGCAGTTTATATAGAAAGAAGAGAAGAGGAAAAAAGTTTCAGAAGGAATATATATCCCTAAAAGAAAAAGCATTAAAGGCTCATTTCTACAATAAGTCTCTCTCAACAACTTAACATTTTCCAAAAGAAACATTTCGTGATATTTACAGAATGACTATGAATATAGTACTCATATATGAAACCCAAAAATAAAAATTAAATTAAAAATGGCACCAATTCGAGGCCAGCCTGGTCTACAGAGTGAGTTCTAGTACAGCCAGGGCTACACAGAGAAACCCTGTCTTGAAAAACCAAAAAAAAAAAAACAGTTCTCTAGTTTTCTCTTTTTTATAAGATTTACTTATTGTGTATATAGCATTCTGCCTGCATATATGCTTGCAGGCCAGAAGAGGGCACCAGATCTCATTATAGATGGCTGTGAGCCACCATGTGGTTGCTGAGAATTGAACTCAGGACCTCTGAAAGAGCAGACAGTGCTCTTAATCTTTGAGCCATCTCTCCAGTCTCTACATTTTTCTTTTGAGATAGGGTCTCTCATTATGAATCCCTGGCTGTTCTGGAACTCACTATGTAGACCAGGCTGGCCTTGAACTCACAGAGTTTCATCTGTCTCTGCCTTCTGAGTGCTGGGATTAAAGGCCACCACTCCCAGCCCTACTAATCACTTTTGATTCAGTTACATAACAAGTAGAAATTTATTACTACTAGAATATTTCTTATTTCCTGTATCCCTATCTATTGTTTCTTGGGAGACTTTGGCCTTATTAATTACTGTCTAAGCAATGGACAACTTAGTGAAAACAGAAACTTCTGCTTTATGAAGAAAATTTTAGGTCAATTTTACAAATATCTAATGCCTAAAACACTATGAAATAATTATGGCAGTGAATATAGACTTGTGATGTAAGCATTAACATTGACTAGATCAAGCATTTTGTTTTGTTTTGTTGTTGTTAGTTAGATTGCTTTGTTACTTTTGAGATGTGGTCTCAATAAATAACCCCTAGATGTAGACCAGGCTGGCCTTCAACTCACAAGCATCTGCCTGCCTCTGTCTCCCAAGTGCTAAGATTAAAGATATTATACCACCACACTAGACTTATCTTTGACCTTTATAATTCCTTTAAAATATGAAGACACATGAGGACAGTGTAAAAGTATGTGTAAAGTATGTAGACAATCTAAAGAGGAGCACAGTGGAGAAGACAGCAAAAAGATTAAAGGAGAGGTAGAAACTTCTTTTCAGCTTCACTCCAGGAAAATCTAGCTAAAAGCTAGGAGACCATCTTTCTTGGAAGAGTTACACATTTCTAAGCTCCCACTATACCTATTTCTGCTCTATATTAATGTGTGTTTGATATTATATATTGGTACATATGCATATATACTACCTTATATATTTATATTCATACACAAAATATTCATCTCAATCTCAATCTCAAACTAAACACAATGTTAACCTTTCTGTTAAAACTCCAAGCAGTCAAAGAAAGGATTATACTCTTCTCCATTTCAAAACAGAATGCAAGAAATGTTCGTAAATTTACATTTCCATGAACTCAGATGTATGTCAGCAAGACCTGTAAAGATAATCATGAAAAGTTAAAAATCCATACTCATTAATGTTGACCTAGAACAGAATGAAAACATCACAAGACCGCCTTACCAGAAGCTAAGTAACATATTCAGAGAACAAAATGTCCAAGTAATCTATTGTAATTTAAAGTTACACCAGCTACAGATTCAGCTCAGTGGTAAAGGGATTGCCTAGCATGTTCAAGGCCTGAGTTGAACCCTCATCAAAAAAGAAACAAATACACTAAAAGCTAGTGCCACTTTTCACAGAAAATAAACTCCAAAATAACCCAAAACATCAGGTATCAATATTAAACACTCAAAATCAGATTTTGTACATTTTAGCTAACATTTAATACAAAGTATCTTTCCCTCGGACTGTCCAGTGTAAATAAATTTTAAATTCAACAATCCAAAGAGTTACAGACTGTCTAAAAACACCTCCAGTCATACACTAAGGTCTGTTTAAAAAGTTCTCTTTATATTAAAATTTAGAGGCAGAGGCAGACATATTTTTCTGAGTTACAGGCCACCCTGGTCTACATAGCAAGTTTTAGGTCAGCCAGGGCTGCATAGTGAGACCATGTCTCTATAAAACAAAACAGTGCCCATGAAAGATGGATAAAAAAAGCCTCCAAAAATTGGATGCAATCACTACTGCACAGATTTTCACAACTCAAGACTATTGATTGGTTCATGCAACTGTCTCAGCAGTAACCCTTAAGGAATCACACCTGAAGGTTGAGACATTAGGATGGAAGGGAATTCAAGACCAACCTTGGCTACATAGTGAATTTCAGGCCAGTCTTGGTTACAGGACGAAACCCTGTCTCAAAAAAGAAAGAAAAAGAAAACCAGACAGGGAGAAGAGCAAACTTGCACCTCATTTTAACAGTGTATCGACTGGCAAGATAAAGAAAGACACACTCTGTGGGGTTCCCATACACATCCCACTATATAAATGTTTCACAGTTCTTAACTAAACAAAACCTCTTTCAATACAGCGAAACCACCTCGTGACTTTTATCCTAGCTCTATCATCCCCTCCCCTCCCCATTCCCAGCAAGTCAGTCACAGAGCACATACCACACCTCTCAATTCCTTTGCACCTAACACAATTTACACAATCAGTTTGCTATATCCCTCACCCAGATTTCAGTCCTATCGACCCTCCTACATCAAATGAACCTCTAAATTAAGCCTATTCTTTTCCCCACTCCATTTCCATCAATATAACACATCCCAACCTTGTTGAACATCCCACACCCAAAGCGATTCTTTTAGTAGCACCAATCTCACTTAAATGATCTCTCCGTCCCTTTGTCAACCATCTCCTGCATCCTCACCTTCCCTGTCTCTTGCTCTTCCATCAAGTGCCAAAGTTGCCACCCTCCCCAACAGAAACAAAAAAAGAGAAACGCACCTTAACCTCCGATCTGTCCTTCCCCACTTTTCCCCCCTCTTAATTTTCCTCTCCGGATTCCGTCACTTCGACTCCAGCTCTTACAACCCCAAGACCTGAGTCCGGCCTCGTCCAGTACCTTTGGGTGACCGCACGCACCATGCCTTGGTCAAGCAGCTCCCCCTCAACACACACACACACTGGGGCGCTTACTCTGAACAGACTGTTGGCCGCCGCTGCCTCTTTCCATTCATCCTGGGCCCATTCATCGCTCAGCCCGATCCTGGACACGCCCCCCGGCCTCCTCCCTCTCTCAGGGTCCCGGGCTGACCGGGACCCTCACCTCACTAGAGACTCTGACCGCTAGAGAACGACTCTATTCAGCTCTCCCTTGCTGTCTCTCAAGCCTTCTCCAGCCCCCCGACCGGCTACACCGTAGACTAGACACATACACATATACCTCCTCCTCTAACGCCTCCTCCGATGCTTCTTACTCCCCTCCTCAGTGTCTCCAGCTCGTCTCCGAGTCCTGTGCGCGTGCGCGCGTCTCCCCGCGAGCCCACCGAGCCAGCACCGCGGTAAGGGGAAGAGCGGGCGGGGTTAGGGGGAGCAGGGTGCGAGCCCAAGCTCGCGCTCGCCCCGCAGCTGACCGGGCGCACGCGTACTGAAGCCAGAGAATTCTGATGGACTGGAGAGGGGCGGGGAAGGGAGGGGAAGGGAGGGAAAAAGAGGGGGAGGGGCGGGGAAAGCCAACAGAGCAGCCCAAACTCAAAACGGCCCCTAGCAGAGCGAGGTGCCCAGAGACTGGCCAGCTGGCGCTTGCGCACACCTTCCCTGAACTCAGCGCAGCGCCGTGGATGCGCGTCGAGCAGAGACTTCTCTCCCCAGCACAGAGAAAAAAATCTCAGCGAGGAGCCATGCAAGACACTGCTTGTGTGTTCTGAAGCATTCGTCCTCGGGGCTGCTTTAGCTTTTCCCCCCTCAAAAACAAATTAGTAAATGAATAAAAAGAGGTCCAAGCACACACCACTTCTTAGCCACCAGCAGACCATTTTCACCTCTTTGTAAACCTTTCAATGAACCAGCTCTGTGGAGATGGGGTACCCACCAGTACCCTTCACCCACCACCCCTTACTCACTTTTGCTAGGTCCCAGTTTATCTCGCGAGACCCATACCTACCGGCTTTGGGATTAGAAGTCGAAGCACAGATTTACAAATACCTGTCTCCTGGTTATGTTGAGAAGGCAACGGCCATGTCATAGACCACCGCCGCCCCCCCCGCCCCCAGGACCTCAGTGCGCGCGGGGGAGGGGGGGCAACAACCAAAGAAGGGATGGGAGAGGGAGCTAACCGATTTTTGACGGCCTGTAACCACTAGGCCTAGGCACGTGGCTTGTGCCTCGCAAGCGGGTGCGGTGTACCCTGGGAATTGTAGTTTTTGTTCCTATCTCTATTTCCACCACACACCCCCCCTCAGCTATACATAGGCCTCAGACACAGAGGGGGGATTACCGACGCCATTTTGTGGGGAACAATGGCCAATGGCCCCAGGGAGGACGGGTGGGGGAGGGCGCGATGGTTTAAGGGTTCAGTTAACCTCCACTGGCCCCTCGGTATCATAGCAACCCCTTCAGAAGCCTGGCTCCGCCCCCTTGCTACTCTGCCGGGCTTTAGGATTGCTAGCAAGGGAAAATGCCACTTTCTCCTAGAGGCTAGCCCAATCAGCCATAACCCACCTCTCTGAAAACTCCTAGTTCCTCAAATTAATAAATGCTGCCTTCTTCGAGCTTTCACTACATATGAGCCTCAGCTCAGTGGCTTTACGAACTGCTTCATATGCTGCATGATGAACTGGTTTTCTTAATAACAAGCCTGCCTTGACAAAGGAGGAAACTGAGGTTCAAGGAGGAGAAAACAGACATGACTTGCTGAAGGATGGCCAAACAAACACCAATCAATAGTTTCAAAGATTATCAAGTTATTTCTAGCCTTATTCAGTCCATTACTCCCATGAGATAAGTAGAAATTGTGGCCACCTTTTTAACCTCTCCATGTTGACTGTTCTACACATCTGTCTTCAAAGACCTGGCTCACTTGGGGCCCTGCCTCTGTGCCTTCTCTGAGCTTGACGATACAATCAACACAGAACAATACTTAGGAATGTTAGCCCTTTGACCCGCTCTGATGCAAACTCTTCTAGGTAGGCTCTCTTTGACTACCAAATACTTGTTTAGTAATTATTAAGCACTGTGTCAGGCAAATGCATACAGCTTTAGGAATTTAAAAATCAGATGAATCTGTTCCCATCCAAGCACAGATCTTTCTCAGTAGAAAAATATTCTTAAATTTTTGTAAAAATTTTTTATATTTTACAAGTTATTTTGAAGATTTTATTAATGTGTATGAGTGTTTTACATGTATGTATGTGTGTGTATCACATGTTTGTCTGGTGCCCACAGAGGTCAGAAGAGGGTACTGAATTGCCTGAAACTGGAGTTACAAATAGTTGTAAGCTGTTGTATGGGTGCTGGGAACCAAACCCGGGTCCTCTGCAAGAGTAGAAGTGCTCTTCACTGCTGAGCCATCTCTTCAGTTCCCCTGTAGATTTAGTATTAATATATGTGCTTTCCAGAACTAAGCGCGAATGCCATTGTAGGCAGAAATGAGAGTAAGCAACTATAGCTGTCACCACTATATGCTAGAAAGCATTCCCTTCCTATCCACTGGTTTCTACTGTCAAGTGGCAATTGCGATATTCCCATTCATCTACCAGAAAATTTGAGTCATTATTAACCACTGCTAATTTGACTTCATAATATCCCATAAAAATATCCAATAACCTAGTTATGTTTGGAAGCACTACTGCAGAGAAACCACAAAGTTTTCACTAGAATCCTTTTTGATGCCTCCCCCAGGGGTGGGAGTATGGGGGTGGTGAGAGTGTTTGAAACAAAGGTCTTGTGTAGCTCAGGCTGACCTTGAGCTCACTATGTAGCCATGAATAATAACCTTAATCAAATTCCTGATCCCAAGGCTGGGATTACAAGATGTGCCACTACACCCACTTGAATCAGTTTTAGATGCCAGCATCCCAAGACAATCCCTATAGTACTTTTTTCCCTGCATGGCCACATTCTCCCTTGAGATATCACAAAATAGACTATGGGAGAAGTATGGAATAAAATGCTATATCTCAAAATAATATTGAGCCACTTATGCTTTCAATGAAATGTTACTAACCTGGTAAAGGGCATGAAATGTATTTCTTATCCATCGCCCGCTAAAGACAACAAATCTAAGGGTATGGATTTCTGGATGACATTTTCTCTAAGCAAGCCTTAAAATTGGGAAGAATCTCACCAAGATCATCTAGGGGCTCTTAATGCCCACCTTCCTCCCAGCACAAAATAACAGCTCCTTTGGCTTAGTGACTTACTTAGAAACATGCAACTGTGCAGTTTCTCTACACTTGCTATATATTGTCTGGTCTTCTCTTCAAAGATACAATGTCTCCACGTGTGTCCAGGGCATAGGTCAGGGGGCAAATTGCTTTGGCTCCTGACTCCTGGGAAGTATAAATGTAAATAAGCTCACCTTGCTTCTCTGTAACTGTGAAGTGTCACAAAGCTAAACTCCTCTAGAAAGTATACAAGGAGCAGATCCCCAAAGCCTGAACGGTGGTTGCTGAAACAACTGCTCATTCTCTTCAATAGATCAGGCCCTGGGGTCTAATTCCATCCACAGCACCACATAAGCAAGCCATTCTTGGGGAATGTCTCTCATGTAACAGATATAAATCACAGTCTACCCACTCAGGTGTATAATAACAACAGCTAGCAATTAAATAGCATGTCCTGTATGCTTTATATGAATCCACTGAATGATAAGCATCATTCTTTCTTGCTTTCTTTTATCTGAGCCAAAATTTTATTTGTTCATCTCTTGAATTTGAAGTACTCCTCAATGGCATCCTTGGCCTGAGATTCTTTGCCACAGTCCTTAACCACTACACAACTGCAACCAACTACTTTCCGTGGCTTGCCCTCTCGATTGATTTTACAAAGGCCTCCCCCCTAATTTCTTCTTGTCATCAATCTTAATCAGGTTGATTTGGTGCTCGGCACAAAGTGTCTCCACCAGCATGACATACATGGGCTCATCACAGTTAGACACAAGCACACGGAGATGGGCTTGGTGCTTGTCTAAAGCTTTGGCAGCTTTACGTATGCCACGTGCTAGGCCATCATGTATGATGGCGGTCTTCAGTACCTCTTGTAGAGCAGTGTTGACAACCACTACACCTCCAGCAGCTATGCTTTCCTCAGCCATGGCAGTGGATTATGGGTTACGATGAATCATGAATGCACCCGAGCCTCTCCCTCTGCTTTTGCACAACTCGGCAGAGGCAGGGGAAAAATATAAGCATCATTCTTACCATCATTTTTCACATTTGTAAGCCACGTCACAAAGATATTAAATACCTTGCCCAAGAGAAGTCAGCAAATAAGTAGCAGGGCTAGAATTTGAACCTGTGTTTTTAGATATTTTGTTGCTTTTGAGGGGAGTGATAGGTGAGACAGAGTCTCATGTAGTCCAGGCTGGTCTTGAAATCACTATGTGGCTGAAGATAATGTTGAACTCCTAATCCCCCTGATTCTACCTCCTAAGTGCTGGTACTGTAGACATGAGCCATCACACTCCAACTTTACTGCATCTTTCTTTATTGTCTAGCATTCCCAATTACTTTGTGCTCTAAGAAGCATCCCCATTCACTGGGGTAAGAAAAGAACCTCTTGATGTTCCTCCATACCAGGCTCCAGCCACATTACCGGGCTACTATATATATACTATTGACACGTAGGAGCAAAGGTATTAATTTCTTGCTATCAAGGCATACCAATTAGTACTCAGCAATTTATTTTCGTTATGCTGTCAGACCCTGTATAGATACAAAGTAAATTGAATCACTATATCTAAGAAACACTTGCATTCCCATGTTTATTATGGCACTATTCACAACAGCCAAGATATGGAATCAGTCTGTGTCCATCAGTGAATGAGTTGTTCATTGTGTTGCCTAGTTTTTTATGTCAACTTGACACAAGCTAGGGTCATCTGGGAAAAAGGCAGTTCAATTGAGAAAATATCTCCATCTGATTGACCTGTAGGCACAATTGTGAGACTTTTTTTTTTTTTTTTTTTTGATAAATGATTGATGTGGGAGGGCCCAGCTTATTGTGGACTGAGATACCTCTGTGCTGATGGTCCTACATTGCATAAGAAAGTAGGCTTTGTGAGCCATAAAGAGCAAGCCAGTAGACAGCACTGGGCTGCTTAGTTCCTGTCTGCATGTTCCTTCCTTGAGTTCTTGCCCTGACTTCCTTCCGCTCAGGAATGGAAAGTGACCGGAGAGTTGTAAGATGAAACAACCCCCCCCCCCCCGTTTCCCCAAGTTGCTTTTGGTAATATGTTTTATCACAGCAATGGGAACCCTAACTAAGACAGTAAAGTCAATGCAGGGCATAAATACAATGAATGTTATCAAACCATACAGAGAAGGAAATCTAAGGCAGGAAGTTGTAGATCGGTGGTACAGTGTTTCATGCCTAAAGCCCTGAGTTTGTTACCTATCACCACTGCAAAAATAAAATAATTGAAATAAAAATAAAGGCAATCCCAGGGTTGAGGATGTAACTGAGGGCTAAAGTACTTGCCTAGTAGTATAAAAGAAGCCCTAGGTTCTATCTCCAGCACAGGAAAAGAAGAAAATGTCATTTATGAGCAATGAGGTAGAACCTGAAGAACATAACATTACATGATATAAGCCAAACTCATAAAGACATGATCTCGCTTATGTGTGAACCCTAAGAAGTAGAGTCAGAGTTGGCTCATCAGGAAAAGGTGCTAGCCTCCTAACCTGTATTACATCCTCAGCATTCACATAAAAGTAGAAAAAGAAAACCAGCTCCACAAAGCTGTCCTCTGACTTCCCATCCACACACATAACATAGGACAAAAAAATTAAATAAAGTCAAATAAACTGAAAACATTGGTATATATCTGTAATTCTAGCACTTGGGATGGTTGGTATATACCTATAAGTCTAACACTGAGACAGAGGTAGGAGAATCACTGAAGGTTTATGTCCTGGCCAGCCTGGTCTACAATGCAAGTTCCAGGTAAGTCAGTACTACATAGCAAGACATTCTCAAAACTAAACAAAAGCAGTTGGGTGTGGTAGCCCATGGCTTTAATCCTAGCACTTCAGAGCTAGAGGCAGATGGATCTCTGTGAGTTGGTCTACATAATCAGTTCCAGAACAGCCAAGGTTACACAGAGAGAAACCCTGTCTCAAAAACAAAAGAATAATAAAAACTGTCAGGCAGTGCTGGTCCTTGCCTTTAATCCCAGTACTCAGGAAGGCAGGAGGCTGCCTGGTCTACAGAGCAAGTTTTGGGATAGCCAGGGCTACACAGAGAAATTCCTGTCTTGAAAAACCAAAACCAAAAAAACAAAACATAAAAACAAATGAACAAACAAAAACACCACAACTTTTAAAAGTAGGGTCAAGGGGCTGGAAAGATGACTCAGTGGCTAAGACCACTGACTGCTCCTCTAGAGGACCCGGATTCAGTTCCCAGCACCCACATGGAGGCTTCCACCTGCCTGTAACTCCAGTTCCAGGGGATCTGACACCCTCACAGAGACATACTTGCAGCCAAAGCAATGATGCACATAAAATAAAAATAAATAAATCATTAATTTTTTTTTAAAAAAAGAAAGAAAGTTGGGCAGTGAACAGGATGTAAAGTGAATATGGTTTTTTTTTTTTTTTAAAGATAAACTAAATTTAAAATAAAGAAACATATTTTCTGTTCCATAGAATTGAACACCAACTTGGGCTACATGAGAATATGTCTCAAGGAAAAAAAGAGTCAGTAGTTGTAAAGAATTGTGTAGGATGGGTCAGGGATGGACAAGTTAAGGGATATATAATTTCACTTAGATAACTTAATTTTTCTTAATTTAGCCATTCACAAAAATTTAGTTAGGAAAAATAAGTTCACAGGACTGATCATAAAACATGCCAATTAAAAATAGTAAATGAGCCAGGCATGGTGGCACATGCCTTTAATCCCAACGGTAAAGAAAATCTCTGTGAGTTCCAGATCTATATAGTGAAACTTTGTCCCAAAACACAATAATGTATGAGGTGATCTACATGTTACGTGGTGCCATTTAGCCTCTCTACAATGTATATGTTTTTATACTGAGCATGGAACCTAGGGACTCATGCATGCATAGCAAGTGCTGTACCACTGACCTATATCCTGGGCTCTCTATTTCTTTGGGAGAACTTCAAGTTTTTCATAATCTCAACTGCTTCCCAAATGAAGATTTTTGTGATGAGATTTCGGGATACACAATTTAACCACTCTCTTGGGGCTAGAGCTGCATTGGGGAAAAAAATACTTAGAGAATGGTGGCTCTCTCTTCTGGTATGTCTCTATTTGCTTTGAGGGTTGTTTTGTTGTTGTTTTTTATTTTTTGAGACAGAACCCTGAACTCTCTATGTAGTCTTGAACTCTGATTCTCTGCCACCCCTCCAAGTGCTGAGGTTATAGGCATACACCTCCACACCTGGCTCTGTGGGCAGTCTTCAGATCATTGCTTCGAACATTTTTCTCTACTTAACCTTTTCTCACATGCAGATAGAATAGAAATACACACTTCTATACATCATTTTAGATGTATAGAATAAGAGACAGACAGACACAGAGAGACAGAAAGACTGAGACAGAGAGAGACAGGGAGAGAGAGACAGACAGAGAGACACAGAGAGATTCTGCTTAAGCCCTCTAATCCACCTCAGTCACATTGCTGACATTGTTGTCTTTTTGCTGTGGGAGCTATCCTATGCAATAGGATGTTTAGTAACATCTATGATCTTTGCAAGAAGATGCTAGCAAGCACTCAAACATACTCTTGCACACGTGCACACATATGACAATCAAAAAATGCAGGTGGTTCTAAATATCTTCGAGGCATGGGCTGGTGGTGAGAAAATACGTCACAGTTGAGAAATCACTGGGACATTTGGTTGTTGTTTTGCTGTTGTAGTTCTGGGAGCAAACCCAGGACCCCACAGACAAATACTCTATATCAGTGAGCTCTTGGTCCCAGCTGATCACTATTTTTCTTTTGGTTGGTTTTCTATGCTTCTTATCACTCATAAACTGTATAGTAAGATGTGGATGAGGAGACAGAACCTAAGCTTTGAGCCCAGAGGTAAGAATCAAGAAGCACACCTTTCTAGTTTCCAGTTTAGACCTTAAACTGGACAGAACCATTCGTTTTAGACTAATTTTGGCTCAAATATACCCTAGGTCCTTTTTCTGGGGTAAGAGTTGGAGATTTTACTGCTCCTCCATTGCTGTATTTTTCTCAGAGATTACAACTATCAATGTCGTCCAGTGGCCTGTTGTCAGTACATGCACACACAATATAGTGGACACCAATACCTCCATTTACTATCTGGGGCCAGAAGTGGATGCCTCTTGAAACCCCATGAAGGTCTGGAGGTGGGCAGAGATGATGAAAAGGGACCCAATTAGATCTCTTCTAGTTAGTGAATTATCTACTAGTTTGTAGATCTTGCCATCTGACACATCTCAGGGTGGAGATGTAACTATGGGGTGCCCTTCTACTTCATGTCTGTGGTAGAGCCTAGCATGTCTAAGGCCTTGAACTCAGTCTTATCTCCAGGGCTGCGAGTGCAGAAGCTAAGTCTCTCTGCTTCCTAAGAATTACTTCCCAAGGAAAAAGCAAAATGGCAGTGATGGAAGACATTCTTCCAGCAGGAACAGATTTGGAAATGCAGACTATCCACCAGGCACCCTGGTTGATAATTGAGAAAGATAGATGATGCCTGGATATACTATTTGGGGCTTTAATTTTCCCATGGGGGAAAAGACTCATTTATTAATAGTAAAGACTGGATATTGTAAATTTCATTAAGTATTGATTATATTGTAGTATATTACATTGTGAAATCCAATATGTAAAGCTGCATTGGATAGACAATCCATTGTTTCCAATCGCCCTCCCCTATGTTCACTTCTCACACAGGCGTCTCACGAATTCCCACTCCGTGGGAAACGAGCTGTATTCTCAAGCCATCACCAATTGTACCAGAGCAGATAGCTGTGTTAATTAGTTTCTTATTCCTAAGAATTCATATGGGAAAGAATGTGGAGGACAGATAACTGTAGCACTGAGCTACACTCCCATGCCTCAGCTGCTTTTTTTTTTTAAACAAGGACCCACTCAAAAAAAGAATCGCAGCCAATTAACTGAACTGCATCCCAGCCTTGAATTGGATTTTAGTAATGGGAGGTCAGTTTCTCTTTAAAAGGTTCTTTTCTACATAAGGTAAACTCTAGGTACTTATTCATTCCAAGGTGGTGAGTCTTACTTATAAGCTACAAACTCTAGGCAGTGTTTATAAAAAATCTGGTGAGAAAATCTACTCAGTCCAGTAACACAGCTGCTTCTTTTGCCTTCTGCCACTGGTCCTGCATAATAAAATAGATTGGATTACTTAAGTGAAGTGTTATCATCTGCTATAGATTCTCAAAACAACACTGTGCCTGTGCCTAGTAAGCTCAGTCTTTGGTTGTTAAGCCTTAGAGCCGTCTTTTCGGCTCCAGGGTTGAGCCTGCCATAAAAGTAACCCAGATTCTTGCTGTCTCTGGGGTAGTTTCTCTTTGGGGGGAATACCAGTGTCCTTTCCTCTATTCCAACAGATTTCCAAAACATTACATCTATAGAAGAGATGGTGCTCTTTGCCGTTTCATTCTAAACAGCCCCTTACTATCTCAGGAAAATTGATCTACTACTTTGCCCAACAGTACTTTAAATAAAAATATGAATTCAAGAGGGGAGAGAAGAAGAGAGGTCTTGTAATTTTGGGCTAAGACAGCCTTTCTGTCCTCTGTTTACGTAACTAAGGGAACTGGCTACATGATTTTTCTGGATCAAAAGTCTACAGTGAGTCACAATCTTCATTTCTAGACTTCAAAGTCATTAAGACTATTTTAAAATTCCACTCTACTAGGCATGACATTAGATTTCAAAAAACAAACAAGAAAACAAATCCCCCCCCAAAAAGGAAGGTGTACTTCTGAAGAACGTGCTTCTTTCAGCATACCTCCGGGATCTCCAGAGGTAGCATGCCAAGTATTTGGGTCATCAGGATACTGACGCCCATGAATTGCTTAGTAACATATTTCGAGGACTATCTTAACTTGATTCCATCTGCCCAGACCTTATACCTAAATATGGTCGTGTGAGCAAAAACTTGAGAAAGAAGCTGTGACTGCAGAGACTGACTGGTTGACTGATTAGAACTGCAGAGGACTGTGGAGAGATTAGAATGTGAAAACTGCTGGCCCAAAGGCTAATTACCTTATCTCGGGATAGCTTTAGGCCTCAGAACAGCCATTGCTTGCCCCAGCTCTGGGTTGGAACTAAGATCCTGTGACTAAAAGATAAAACCCTTTGGAACCTATTAACTTAGCAGACCACCAGCTCCCACACACCCAAACGCTAAAAATAAAAATAAAAATAAAAAATGTCATCAGACAGAATCTTGGGCCATAGGAAAGTTGTAACTGCTTCTCAGTTGTACCAGTCAATGGATTTTAAGCTTGCCTTGATTTATGACTATCTTTGGACTATAAAACTATAAAACTCCATAAAAATGCTTTGGAACACAGAATTTCAGATAACCTAAATCTGTGCTCCTGGGCCTTCAGTTACTCAAAATGGTTCCAGAATAATCTTTCCTTTAGGGGAATACAATTTAACTGAGAACAGTCAATAATCAACATGTGTGTCCAGGCTAAAATCTCTTTTTCTAGTCTTTTTGGTTGTGAGCCTAGTCTTTAACAACTGAGCCATCACTCCAGCCCTCTTCTTCCAATCTTTAAGATGCTAAAGCTATACTATGCTCTCTATACATATCCACAGAGGGATATACACTCTCTCTCCTATACTCTAGAGATTTAATGTTTTGTTCCCCTGTGTCTTTTAGGGTCCCTTATAAAGTTTAGCTCTTCATATCTGTCTGAAACAACTTACTCTACAAGGTTTAGACACTAGTTCACAGAGCTCATAAAAAACCAGACAATTCAGGGAATGGAAAGATGCTCAGAGGTGAAGAGCACTGGATTGGAGCTCCAGCACCCACATGGTGGCTCACAACCATTTGTCACTCAATTCCAGGGCAGATCTTATTATGGCCTCTTCAGGCCTCCACAGGAACCAGACACACACATAGTCTACACACATCCATGCAGGCAAAACACGTGTACACATAAAATATAAATAAATGTTTTTTAAAGAAACAGACAATATAGAAGGCAGCCAAGAATGTGGTCTTTGAGGGCTTTAGACATAGCCTTTAGTTGAAGCACTCAGGAAGCAGAGGCAAATGGATCTCTGAGTTCAAGACCAGCCTGGTCTACAGAGTGAGTTTCAGGACAGCCAGGGCTACACAGAGAAACACTGTTTCAAAAGAACAAAACAGCAACAACAATATTGTCTCTGCTGTTATGTTTATCAACTACCATGGGTGATGGCTAAAATATTTAACATTTTAAGGCTTAGCCTCACAACATGGTATGCTGGGAACATGGGTCAATGGTAGATTAATTGATTAACAGCATGTTCAAGGTTCTGAATTATCTCCGTAACACTTATAAATAAAATAAATGGAAAAGGAAAAGGATCATGAATTGCATCTATATAATTTGAAAATTAAATGAGATATAAAGCATATAGAACATTTATTAGTAGGAGTGGGAGAGAGAAGTGGAGACTGAACATATATCTGTATGTATCATTACGAAACCTATTAATTAATGTATGTAATAAAAACTTTTTTAAAAAGATCACAAGTTTAAGCATGTTACTGTGTTTCTATAATTGCTACATGTTTTTACTGATTATTTTATTTATTTATTTTAGTCTTGTGGATCAAATCTAGGGACTCAGATAAAGGTATGTAAGCATTCTACCACTGAACTAAAAACACCAGCCCAAATATTTGCTCTTAAATGTTTTTGTTCTTGTTTATTTTTTCTTATTTAGCTCATGTGTATGTGTGTTAATGAAAACATGGAGTTGAGAGTATAACTCAAGGCTACAGGTGTTGTGTAGCATGCTCAAAGCCCTAGGTTCAATCTCTAGCACTGAAAAGAAGAAAAAAAGGAAGGAAAGAAAAGAAGAATCAAGCCGGGCAGCGGTGGCGGCGCACGCCTTTGATCCCAGCACTCGGGAGGCAGAGGCAGGTGGATTTCTGAGTTCCAGGGCAGCCTGTTCTACAGAGTGAGTTCCAGGACAGCCAGGGCTACACAGAGAAACCTTGTTTTGAAAAACCAAAGAAGAAGAAGAAGAAGAAGAAGAAGAAGAAGAAGAAGAAGAAGAAGAAGAAGAAGAAGAAGAAGAAGAAGAAGAAGAA
>JADRCH010008061.1:1155070-1174188 GCA_019843965.1 Rhynchomys soricoides
CTGCCTCTGCCTCTGCCTCTGCCTCTGCCTCTGCCTCTGCCTCTGCCTCTGCCTCTCTGCCTCTGCCTCTGCCTCTCTGCCTCTGCCTCTCTGCCTCTCTGCCTCTGCCTCTCTGCCTCTCTGCCTCTCTGCCTCTCTGCCTCTGCATTTACTATCACAACTAGCCCCTATATGTTCTTCTGAAGGGTCTCAAGTTGCTAAGACCTTCTAGCCAAAGACTACCTGAATCATATCTATGACTAAACAAGTCAGTGGGTTTTTTTAAAAATTCATTGTAACAATTGCGATCATTCGGCTTCAGGCTCCTGAGTGCTAGGATTACAATTGTGGCTCACCACACCTGGTTATGTGATACTTTAAAAGCTAGTCTGGCCTACACAGTCAATTCTAGGCCAATGTAGGCTACAGAATGAAACAATGTATCAAGAAATGATAGATAGATAGATAGATAGATAGATAAATTAGTCAGGGATCTCGAGTCACATAACATATGGAATGTCTTTCTATATTGAGGGAATTTATTATGATAACTTACAGTCTGTAGTCCAATTCCCCAACAATGGTCAGCTGTGAATTTTAAGTTCAAGAATCTAGTAATTGCTCAGTCTCACAAGGCTAGTTGTTTCAGCTGGTGTTCTGTAGAAGTAGATTCTAACAGATGTGCTGGCAAGTAATTGCAAGTGGCGAAGAAGAGCGAATCTTCCTTCTTCCAATGTCCTTATGTAGGTCTCCAACAGAAGGTATGGCCCAGGTAAAAGGTGTGTACCACCATGCCTGGATCTGGGACTTGTTTTGTCCCAGGCTGACCTTGAACTCAGAGATCTCCTTGCCATAGTCTCCTGGGATTAAAGGTGTGTACTACCTTGCCTGGGCCTAAGCTTTTAATAGCCACTATGCCTCAAGATCTCCATGCCAAGATCCAGGTCAGAAACTTGTGTCTTCCAGACTCAAGATCTGGATCACAGGTGAGCCCTCCAATTCTGAATTGTAGTACATTCCAGATATAGTCAAGTTGACAAGCAGGAATAGCCATTATAGATAGATAGACAGATGCTAAGCCAAGCCTGATGCCACTATTCAGAATGTGGAGGTAAGAGGATGACAAGTTTGAGGCCTGCCTGGGCTACAGAGTGAATTCAAGGACAACCTGGACAATTTAGCATGACCTGTATCAAAATAAAATGCAAAAACCAAAGCTGGGACTAAAGCTCAGGAATATAAGAAAAGAGTAGCTTTAGATAGATGTGGGTTAATTCAAAGGAAACTCTTTGTGACCTTAATCAGCCTATAGGAAATCAGTGTTTGTGGGAAATGTTTAAAGACTAAGTAAAGTTTATGGCTGAACGCAGGCTAGTGGGTGTCAGTAAAAACTTGAGAAAGACCTTAGAGATGTGAAAAGTAGGGAACAGATACAGTAACTTGTCCCTGGTACAGTTGTTGATGCTAAACTCAGACCGAATTATGATACTATGTTATTATGAGCTGCTATGTTGGATCACCAGGTACAAAGCATTTCCCTTATACTGCTGTGTTTGATTTCTGTAGCAGTCCTATGAAAATTAGATACTCTGTTGTTAACACCAATCTACCGAAGAAGAAAGGTTCAGAGAGATGGAGAACTTTTTCCAAAGTCTGTTAGCAAGTTGGTCCAGGGTGTAGAATCTAGGCACTCTCCCTGCAAAACCCCTTAATTACAGATCTCTGTGGCTTCCTCAATGGGAGAAAAGTACAGTGATGTTGAATCAGAAAAGAATTCAAATTCTGATCCCTCTGTTTACTAGTTATACTGGCTTGAATCAATTATTTGACATCAGTTCAATACTTTTCTCTGAAAAGACCTTGGAGCTTTTTATGAAAATGCAAGGCTGAGCCCTATGTGGTGGCACATGTCTAATCCTGGCACATGGAAGGTAGAGGCAGAAGAACCAGGAATTTAAGGTCATCGATGTTGGGCTACTGGGAAAGTTCAAGGTCGGTCTAAACTAAAGGAGACCCTGTCTCAAAACAACCAACAACAATACGTGCATGACTAGTCTGGGCCCTTCTTGAGTTAGAATATTTCTAATGTTTAACCCTCTGTGTTCCAAATAAATTCACCTTTCAGTGAACCAATGACTCCTACATGATATCACATTCAAGGTAACAGCAGGAAACACAAACAACCCAAAAAGCAAAGGGGTAACATCTTAGCAGTTAATGTTGCCTTGTTTCTGGCCCTTTAAACTACAGTGGTCTCTGCTCTGTGGATGTACATATATAAAATGTCATGAGTTTGCCCATTCTGAATTTGCTGACTAACATTCAGATAGGTTAAAATTTAGTTTTAGTCCTTGAATTGCTGGGAATATGACCCTTTGGGTTTTTTGGTTTGCTTTGTTTTTTTTTTTTAAAGACAAGATCTCCTGTAGCCTGAGCCAGCCCTCTCTGTGTAGCCAAACCTGACTACGAATTTCTGATTCTCCTGCCTCTACTTCTCTAGTGCAGGGATTACAAGGTTTGTGCCACCAAGCCTCATTTTCAGGAATGTTTTATTTTTGAAATAATATAATTATATATAATATATAATTGTATTAAATAATTATATAATATAATTGTAATATAATTATATCACTTCTCCCTTTCCTTTCCTCTCTCCCGACTGTCCATATGCTCCTCCTTACTCTCTTTCAAATTCATGGCCTCTGTTTTCACTAATTGTGTGTGTGTGTGTGTGTGTGTGTGTGTGTGTGTGCCTAAATATAATGTGGTCAATCTGTATAGTGTTGCTCAGATGTATATTTTCAGGGCTGACCTACACTAGCTCATGGAAATATGATGGACACACCAAAAGGTGTGCAACTTGCTGAGTTAGAAGATAGGTATCTATCCATCAAACAGTCACCACAATCTATGCCATAACCCTATATCTCCAAAAGTATCTTCCCGTGTTCAATTTAATTCTCTCTCTCTCTTTCTCTCTGTTTATTCATATATTTATCCCTCCCTTTCTTTCTTTTCTTTAGTGCTGGTAAATGAACAGGCTAAACAAGTGCTCTGAGGTTACATCCCCAGTTCCCCCCCCCCAGGTTTTGTTTTGAGTCCAAGTCTCACTTCATAGTCTAGGCTTGTCCCTCAATCTCATTCTGTAGCCCAAGATGACCTGGAACTTTACAGCTTCCTGCCTCTGCCTCTTAAGTCCTGGAATTACAGGTATTCACCACATGCCCAGCTTTACTGTTTTTTTGTTTGTTTGTTTGTTTGTTTGCTTGATCATTCATTTATTCCTTGTAGTACAGGGAGTTGAACTTAAAGCCTCAAGCTTGCTAAGCAAGTATTTTTCTACCACTGGGGGATATCGACACTCCTGATTGTTTTGTTTTTTGGTCTCTCTAAATCACCCAGACTGGCCTCAAATTTGCAAACTTCCATTCTCTAGTCTAATAGCTAAAATTAAAGGTATGTGTCACTCCCTACCTGGCCTCTTCCATATTTCTCTATCTTAATTTTACTAGATTACTTAGCAGCATTTAACAAAGTTACTTCACTTTTACTGAAGATGATATTGAAAGCTCATAGTGTTGATCTTATCTCATAGCCTGCTTCTTCACCCTGTTTTATACTGACTTCAGTTCCTTTACTCATGCTCTATCTACTGGAATTGTCAGGGGGCAATCTTCAGACATTTCTCCTGATAATGTCATCCAGTTTTAGAACTGTAAATAGCATCCATATAATTATTATTCCCAAATAGACACATTTGACAAATGCCATGATTGACTATTCAACTGCCTACATGAACTTTATAATTGGGCATCAAAAAAGTTTCTCTAGTCTAGCATCTCTAAACAGAATCCTGGGTCTTCTCATGGCCATTATAATATACCTGCAGATTTACCAATATAAACTATTGGTTACTCCATCCTTGTTGTGGATAGCCCAGGGCTGTTTGTATTCGGCTAATTCTACCCTCCTGGGAGGGGCTTCACACCAGGGGTGAGTTACATACCCATGTGACTTCTTGTGAACCAATCCCCTAGTAAATAAAGGAGCCAATCACTGGGCGAGGAGGAGGGACTTCCTGGTCAGAGAGAGGAATTGAGAAGGAGGAGGAGAGAGGGTCTTTTTGGAATGGGGACAGCATGTAGGTAAGATGTAACAACTGGAGTCTCCTGGTATCATGGCAGATCCACAAAGATTCGCCACCAGAGGAATCAGATTTTGACAAAGCTTACAAGATTAGGTTTTAGTTGTTTCGCCCAGAGATTGAGTTACTATTGTTTCTGAACTAAGTTTGTGTTGTGTTTTCCTTCATGCTGCGGCTCGTCTGGATTCAAGAGAGAAAGGTACAGCAGCAAAGTGTGGGTTTGCTTGATGTGCACCACAGAAGCCATGGGCGTATTGAAGCATGTGGCTGGCATGGTAGCGACCTGCTAGTGGGGACCTAGCAAGCTGGATGGAGAGATCATGGAGCTCTGACTCAGAGCTCCATGGGATAAAAGCAGGTCAGCCATTGCGGGACAGTGCATAGCTGGCCAGCCTGCCAGAGCTGAGAGAATCAGGGAATAGCACGGGAACATGTTATATATTCCTTCTTTTTAAATATTTCCTGCAACACATCCTTCCAGTTATTCAGACTTAAATTAATATTCATTATTTATCTTTGAGGTAGGGCCTCACTCTATAGCCCCAGCTAGCTTTAAATTCTTGAGCATCCTCTTGTCTCAGGCTCCTACATAATGAGATTACAGATGTAAGCTATCGTGTCCAGGTAAGAAACATGTGTTTTAAAAATTCAAAATTTCCAGTCCACAGTCCTTGACTAAGATAATTCTGAATCCATTGGGACAGAACTTTATGGTGGCAGGAACGTGGCAGAAGAAGAGAACAGGGTGCAACCCCAAAGACCTAGTTCCTCCAACAAGACTCTACCTCCTACTTCTCATCCCCCATAATACCATCAACTAATTATTTTATTAACCCCAAGTAAAAAATCAATTCCCCCAAAACCATTAACCAACAAACACATTCTTAATCTACAAGCCTAAAAGGGGGGATATATGTATATATATATAAGCTTTGAGTGCATCTCTCTTTCCTTTACACTGTACATCAAATCCATCACCAAATCTTTTCAGCCCATTCGTTCCCTGAAAATATACCATTCTCACTATCTACACTAAGAAATCTTGGGGTTGGGGGAAGGGCAACAAGATACCTCAGTGGGTAAAGACACTTCTCACAAAAGCCTAGCAACCTGAGTTCAATCCCCAGAATGCAAACAAAGGTGAACCCAGAGAAACAGAGAAACAAGGTCGCCCTTTGACCTCCACGTGCATACCAAGCACAGTTTGCTCCTCTCTCTCTCTCTCTCTCTCCACACACACACACTGAATAATAATTTTACTTAGGAAAAATCTGAAATCACAGCCCTGTGGTAGAATACTTGCTTAGTACTGAGTTCCATCCCCAGTATTGCAATCAGAAGAAAATTTCTGAAGGAAGGAGAGGGGAAGGAGGGAGAGAAAGACAGGAGGAGGAAGAGAGGAAGAAAATCAGTCTACTCGGTGTTACTAGTGGTTAGGGCTTGGTATTTCCAGGTTCTTGGTTTCTTATCCCAAGAGTTGGAAATAAGGACTCACACAGATTTGCAAAGGAAGCAAGGTCACTTTATATTTCAAGCAAGTGGTACTACAGATTAGAGAGGGACAAATAGATACACTGTCAAGACTGACAGCGGTCCATGTGAGTGATAGTGTTCAAGAGTCTAAATTACAGCTCTGGATTGCCTTTTATGAAATTTAAGGGAAGGAATTTGGTTAGCAAGGAGTGTAACAAGGACAGTTCTCTATTTTGGTTGATATAGTATATCAACCAATATATTTATTATTCCCACAATACATCTGATTTTCCCTTTTTCATTTTGGTGTTGGGACTGGAAGCTAGGGCTGTATGCATGTCACACAAATGGTCTACCAATAAGCTTCACCCCGAGATTTATTTATTTATTTATTATTATTTTTTAAAGACAGAGTTTCTCTTTGTAGCTAAAATCCAATTTTTTCGAGACAGGGTCTCTCTGTGTAGCCCTGGCTGTCCTGAAACTCACTCTGTAGACCAGGCTGACCTTGAACTCAGAGATCTGCCTGTTTCTGCCTCCTGAGTGATGGGATTAAAGGCAAGCAACATCACTGCTGTGCTAAGATGCAGAATTTTAAATAAGTTTTTAAATGAAAAAAGTGAGGTAAGGGTCTTATTATTTTTGCCCAGACTTGTTTTGAACTTGTGAACTCAATCCTCCCATCACACCTGGCATAAAATGAAAAAAAAATATTTTAAAAAAATCTACAAAAGCAATTCTTTTTCAAGCTGCTAGCAAATGGCATTTGCATGCATTGGATATTTCTTGCTTCCCCTGAAAGGACACGCTTCTTTTCCTTTATTTGTTTTTCTTTTATCTTCTCTTCTTTTTGAGGCAAGGTCTCTTCAGGTCCCTAGCTGGCTTGAAACTCACAATGTAGACTAAGCTAGCCTTGAACTTACAGAGATCCACTGGCCTCTGTCTCCCAAGTGTTCCAGGCATGGGATACCACTCTCTGCTTACCATAAACATTTCTTAACTGGTTTTAACACTTGATCTGGCTTTGGCTTTGAATTTTCTGGGAAAGTGATTATACTAGCTACTACCTTTAAGGATCACTTTCCCATTTCAGTTCCCCATGAAAAATTTCAGTGACTGTGTACTGGCTGGTTTTGTGTGACTTGACACAAGCTGGAGTTATCACAGAGAAAGGAGCTTCAGGTGAGGAAATGCCTCCATGAGATCCAGGTGTAAGGCATTTTCTCAATTAGTGATCAAGGGGGGAGGGCCCCTTGTGTGATCCCTTGGCTGGTGGTCTTAGGTTCTATAAGAGAGCAAGCTAAGCAAGCCAATAAGAAACATCCCTCCATGGCCTCTGCATCAGATCCTGCTTCCTAACCTGCTTGAGCTCCAGTCCTGACTTCCTTTAATGATGAAAAGCAATGTGGAAGAGTAAGCTGAGTAAACCCTTTCCTCCCCACCTTGCTTCTTGGTCATGATGTTTGTGTAGGAATAGAAACCCTAAGTAAGACAAATTGGTACCAGCATAGCGGGGTATTCCTGTGACAGTATGACCATGTTTTAGGGAGAACTGTGGAAGGACTTTGGAACCTTAGGCTAGATGTTAAGAGCTCTGTGGGATGTTGTGTAGGAGAATGGAAGATAATGTTAAGAACAGTGGAGAAGATGGAGGCCTGGCTTGTAAAATTTCGGAGGGAAGAAAGACTCTAATCAGGGCTATTGCTATTTTGATTGTGAAGTTTCTGTGGTTTTCGTTAGCTGGGGTTGAAGAGTCAGCTGTGATTAACAAGATACCAGAACTACCAAATCAAAAACTTTGCATTACTGGGACTATTGATGCTGGTTAGCTGAGCTAAGAAATTAGCTGTGATTAAGAAGAGACCAGCATCAGTGAGGTGAAATCTTATTTGGGAGGTGTTTTCTGAGAGAACAAAGAAGGCTGTATTCCAGAGATAGCCAAAGTTGTAACTTGTGCTGTGGCTGGACTTGGTAATGTGTAAGAGTCACCCAGGTGGTACTGGTTTTGAAGGCATGAAGGGGTTATGAAGAGCAGCTGTGAGAGGCCATGGAAGGCCATTGGTAAAAGTGCAGCTTCAGTTGCAATTGACGGCCCAAGACTGAAGGGGTCATGCAAAGGAGTTGAAGTTTGGTCCCATGAAGAGACCCCTAGAGAGGCTGTAGGTGAAGCCTTGTTGCAGCAGAAGACAGCAATGTTTTGGAGATGCCAGTACCATGAGAAGACCACCAAGAACAGCAGCAGCAGTGGAGTACAGAAATCTGGAGCTAGAAGACAAGGTGTGTGCTACAAAGGGCAGACCTGGAGAAGTGACCCAAGCCCTTGGAGGAGCCCAGAAGATCGTGAGTGGATCCCAGACATTGGATGGTTGGAGTTTGATTTTTTTTGCTTTTGATTGTGACTGTGCCCTGATATTTTTCCCTCTTGAGGTAAGAAAGTATTTTAGTGGCTCCCACAGTTAAGAGACTTTGAATTGTAAAAAGACTGAGTTTGAAAAGATATTGAATATTTTAAAGAGATTGAACTTTTAATAAGTAAAGACTGTGGGACTTTTAAAGTTATTTAGATCTTGGGGATGAATAATAAAATAAGGGTTAAGGCTTAATAGTGATGTGTTTGTGTATCAAGTTGAAAGGGGTCAATTGTACTGGCTAGATTTGTGTGTCAACTTGACACAAACTGGAGTTATCAAAGAGACAGGAGCTTCATTTGAGAAAATGCCTCCATGAGATCCAGCTGTAAGGCATTTTCTCAATTAGTGATCAAGAGGGTAGGGCCCCTTGTGGGTGCTGCCATCCCTGGGCTGGTAGTATTGGGTTCTATAAGAGAGCAAGCTAAGCAAGCCAGGGGAAGCAAGCCAGTAAGAAACATCCCTCCATGGCCTCTGCATCAGCTCCTGCTTCCTGATATGCTTGAATTCCAGTCCTGACTTCCCTTGGTGATGAACAGCAGCATGGAAGTGTAAGCTCAATAAACCCTTTCCTCCCCAACTTGTTTCTTGGTCATGATGTTTGTGCAGGAATAGAAACCCTGACTAGGACAGATTGCTTCAGGCTAATGCTCCCACCCCATCACACAAAAACATTACAGTTGCTTTCTGTGCTTTGCAGTCACTCTTTGCACTGTGTGCAGTCTTGGCAAGAGGATTCCTAATACCAGTTTTCCACCCCTGAATCCCATTACAAAAGCTGAAGGAGCTGGACTTTTCTTCACCTGGCTTTACAAACATTGATGGTATTTGACCTTGAATCCCAGCTGAGTGATGGAATGGTAGAGGAAGCTTTAAAAGCAAAACTGCACTCATTTCTGCAATTGACATGGTGTCACATACCTTCTTTTTCCTTTTCTAATCCTTCACATTCAAAAATCAGAGTTGGGGCAATGGTTGAGCAGTTAAGAGTACTTTTTGCTCTTGCAGAGGGCCCTGGTTCAATTCCCATAGTTCACGTGGTGGCTCATGTCCATTCATAACCCTATTTTCAAGGGATCCAACAGGTATGAGCACATGGTGCGTATGATGCGTGTGTGTGTGTGTGTGTGTGTGTGTGTGAATATATATGCAAAACATTCATACACATAAAGAAAAAACTTATTTTTAAGAACTACTCAAGGTAGCTTGTGCTCTGGACTCTTATGTGGGAGTCATAGAAGCATGTTGTTGGGGGATATTCCATGTTTGTTTCCTAAAACCAACTTTGTTTTACAAGGGATGTGATTCCATTGTTTGGGACCTTCTAACTGCTACTGCACTTGTAGTTACCAGGGGAAAGTCATAGAACCATTCATTCTGAAATATTAATTCACAAAAGATTATTTATCTTTGGAGCAGGCAGTATTTTAGGTGCTGATGATACAATGATGCAACGATACACATCGTTTTGGCTTTCATTAGTTTCCATTGCATTTGGCAAAACAGATACTTTGTGTAAGTTCAGATTGCAATAAGTTATATGAAGAAAATCCAACATGAAAATGCAGCAGAGTAGGACTTGGGGTGGAATGTGGAGCAGAACATTAGATACAGTAGTTGGGCCAAACCTCTTTAAAGGTGTGGTACTTGAGCTCAGATCTGAACGATATGTGGATATTTGGAGGAAAGCAAGTTGAGGAAGAAGGCAAAACAAGTACACAGAAGTCAAACGGGCTTTGGTGTGTTTAAGAGTCAGAAAGAAACAAAATCTGGAACTGAGGAGACAGCTAAAGCAGTTCTATTCCCAGTGTCACAACTAAAACAAAACCAAACAAACAAATAAGCAAACAAACACAAAACCAGAAAGGCCTGAGTGACTAAGATAGAGTAGATGAAAAGTAGAAGATATAATAGGTATTGGAAGACCAGAGCCAGAGAAGGCCTGGTAAACTGTAGAAGGCCGTTTTCCTGGGATAGGGATTAAGCTCAGGTTCTCACCCATGTTAACTATACACTTGTACACCCGTCTACACCCACAGCCAGCGCTTTGGTTTTGACTCTAAGTTAATGGGAAGATGTGGGACTATTTTTGTGTGTATTTGTGTATCTAACTGTTCCATCCAACCACACTGCCACTAGGCTACCAACCTAAATGATAGTAGGGTTTGCTTTTGGGCTTGTGCTCTCTGGCATCCCACGTTGCCCTCAAACTTTCCAAAAGCTTCCCCTAGACTTCAGGTTCTGAAGTTACAGGCACGTGCCATCACACCTGGAACAGGACTGTTTCTGAGGCAGGGTCTCATGATGTAGCTTTGGCTGACTTTGAGCTAGCTTCTGATTTACTGGTCCCCTGCCTTAGCCTCCAGAATGTTGGGATGATAGGTGTGTACCACCATGCCCATCTTAAAAGGTAGGGTGTGATTAAAATTAGTTTGCTGGACTCTTTTGGTGACTTCAAAAATAGACAAATGGCAAGGTTTGAAACAGAGAAAGAAGATTGCTGCTTCCTTGTTCTTTCCCTGTTACAGTGCATCCTTGAAAAGGAGGCTAGGCCTGGTGGCACACACCTTTAATCCCAGCACTTCTCAGAAGCAGGCAGATCTCTGTAAGTTCAAGACCAGCATGATCTACCTAGTGAGTTCTAGGCCATCCACGGCTGAATAGTGAGATCCTGACTCAACAAAAATAATAAAATAAAAAAAAAAAAATAGAAGTAAAAACCAAGCCAGGCAGTGGTGGTACATGCCTTTAATCCCAGCCCTCGGGAGGCAGAGGCAGGCGGATTTCTGAGTTCGAGGCCAGCCTGGTCTACAGAGTGAGTTCCAGGACAGCCAGGGCTACACAGAGAAACCCTGTCTCAAAACAAAAAAACAAACAAACAAACAAAAAAAGTAAAACCCATGAAACTTCTCTCAAGTGAACATAGCCCCACGCAGGTATCTTGGAGAAAGTCCCATTGCCTGAAGGATAAGATGTCCCCTTTCTCCAGGCCCACACTAAGGCTCCTAGTATGGGAACAGAGAGCAAGATGGATTGAAGCCTTACTGGCTCCAACACCTACTATCCCTCTAGCCAGAGGTGCGAATTACAGAACTATCTACAGTTTCGATCAAAAGCAGGTGTCCCTTGCAGCAGCAGGGTATCAGCAGACTAGGGTAAAGGTAAACCTGGAAGGGGAAAGGTGAAGAGATCTTTTGCACTGGGAAGCAGGAAGGCTGAAGTATTAAGGATTGTCTGATATCAGCTCTTATGCCCACCAAAAAACATGGACTCCAACTCATTCCAACCCTAAACAACTACCAAAGAGAGGGGTTAGGTACATTACTCTGAAAATCATAGGATGAGGCCCCTCTTCCTCACGGAGAGAAGCCAGGACCCTTGACACCCAAGAAGGATGACAGCTAATGAGATGCCCTCCCAAGGAATTACAGGAGCAGCTGTGGCTCTGAGAATTGTGAAACATGAAGATAGTAATCTCTAGAGTGGGCCTAGCAATTAGTGGGCCCTCAGCAGACCTCCACTCTAACCATAGTTCATCCATGTGTTCACTAAAGGATCACAGATGGATCACTTGCCCTTTGTGAGAGTGCTCATGTATCCAAAGTAATATTTTCTGTAAATAGGGGTGAAGGAGTCCTTCAGGGGTAGAACATTTGCCTAGTGTGGGCAAGGTCCTCAGTTCAATATCCAGCACTACAAAAAGAAAAAAATCCAAACCATTATCTATCCATCCATCATCTGCCTATCTGCCTGTCATCATCTGCCTGTCTGCCTACCTGCCTGTCTGTGGTGGCTCATGACTGTAATCCTAGCCCTTGGGATGCCGAACAGGATATTTGTCATACATTTGAGGTCTGTGTTAGCTACCCGGTGAGTTATAGGTTAGTGTGGACCACACAGTGAGACCCTGCAAAGACAGTGGGAGGCACTTTCCTTCATAGCCTTGGATGTGAAGGAACTACTGGGAAAGCTAGTCAACAAAGTGCTTGTCTTGTAAGCATGAGAACCTGAATCGGATTTCTAGAATTCATTTTTTTAAAGCTAAGTGTGGTAGCATGTGCTTTAATCTCAATACTGGGACAGCAAAACCAGGCAGTTCTCTGGGGCTCCTTGGCCAGCCAGTCTAGCCTGCTTGATAAACTCAAAGCTTATTGGGGGACACTGAGGGAGATTGTCTCAAAAACAACTGGACAGTGACTGAGTAATGACACTCAAAATTGTCTCCTGGACTCCACACGCACATGCGCGCATTAAGTGCACACCTGAACATGTGTATATCCCACACGCACACAAACACATATAAAAAGAAACCCACACAAATACATACACTAATAAAAAAACAAGGATATGGGAACTAGAAATATGGTTCAGAGGTTAAGAGCATGGGTTGTCCTTCCAGAGGACCCTGGTTTGATTCCCAGTATCCATATGGTGGCTCACAATCATTTGTAACTCCAATTCTAGGGGATTTGACATGATCTTCTGGCCTCCGTGAGCACCAGCCACACACATGGTACACAGACATACTGTCTTAGTCAAGGTTTCTATGCCTGCACAAACATCACGACCAAGAAGCAAGGTGGGGAGGAAATGGTTTATTCAACTTACACTTCCACATTCTGTTCATCACTAAAGGAAGTCAGGACTGGAACTCAAGTAGGTCAGGAAGCAGGAGCTGATGCAGAGGCCATGGAGGGATGGTCCTTACTGGCTTGCTTCTCCTGGCTTGCTCAGTCTGCTTTCTTATAGAACCCAAGACTAACCAGCCCACAGATGGTACCACCCACAAGGAGCCCTCCCCCCTTGCGCACTAATTGAGAAAATGCCTTGCCGCTGGATCTCATGGAGGCATTTTCTCAACTGAAGCTCCTTTCTTTGTGATAACTCCAGCTTGTGTCAAGTTGACACACAAAACCAGCCAGTACACATACATACAGGCAGAATACTCAGACACATTAAAACAAAATAAACAAATCTTTAAATAATAAAACCCAGGCAGGTTAGCACTCAGGCTGAAAGAAGAGACATAGTTTAAGGCTGGCCTGGGCTACATGGTTGGCTCCAGGGTAGCCTAAGCTTCAAATTGAAGCCCTGTCTCATATAAAAGGAACATGACAGGACATTAGGACTATGTTTTTATGGCTAGCTTCCAGGGACAGCACAGAGTACCACTCTGTAGCCCAGGCTATCCTTAAATTTATAGCAATCTTCATGCCTCTTCCTCTCAAATGGTGGGATTATAGACAAACAACCACACTCAGATTTTAAGTCTTATTTTTTATTACATCAGTGGGGGAGGGAGAGAAGGAGAAGGGGGGAAAGCAGGGAGACGGGTAGTGTGAGGAGGGGCATGTATAAGTGAGTGGAAGTCAGAGGGTAGCTTGTGGGATTGGTTCTCTCCTACCAAGTTTGTTCCTGGGAATGGAACTCAGATCACCAGGCTTGACAACAAGCACATTTAACCACGGAGTCATGTTACTGGCTCCAGACTTGCTCTTTTCCCTTGCTCCACAAGCAATTAATGGTCTTCTGAGAGCTTGGTTTGCCTCTCTAGGAAATAAAACTGTTGTAAGAAACCACATCATTTAAGCACTTGGTTTGCCTTGAACCAAGCATCTGATAAGAAAATGAAAACAGAAAAGGCTTTTAAAACCAATGTGCCCCACTTACAAATGTACTTCTAATGAATAATCAATATACCAGTGGATTGTTTTCCTTATGACTCCTTGGAGAAGCTTAAACAGACTTTCAATCAGTGGAATGGGTAGACTAAAAAGTTCTCTCGCAAATCAATCAAACTGATTTAAAGATGAAAGTAAATAAATAAAAGCCCAAAGTGGCACTTGATCTTCACAAATATTCAGTGATGTTTCTCCGGTGGCTGCTATAAAGAAAACACTGATGGCCCGGCAGTGGTGGCACACGCCTTTAATCCCAGCACTTGGGAGGCAGAGGCAGGAGGATTTCTGAGTTCGAGGCCAGCCTGGTCTACAGAGTGAGTTCCAGGACAGCCAGGGCTACACAGAGAAACCCTGTCTCAAAAAAAACAAACAAACATTTAAATCTAGATTCTTCATCTGTTAGAAGATGGGATGCTTTTCTTTCTTCCCTCCATTACGTTCATACCATTCCCTTTAGAGCCCTTTCACCCTCCCTTTGTTCCTTTCCTATTTTTGCATCATGTATGTATGCATGTATGAATGCATGTATGAATATGAATCCAGACTCTGCATAGGAGTTAAATATGTGGTATTTATCTTTCTGAGCCTGTCTTATTTAACTTACATAATGACTTCCAACACCACCCGTTTCTTGCTAATATCGTAATTTCATTCTCTATGGATAAATAACACTCACATCTAGATAAATAGAGATAAAGCTCATTTTTTAAATTATTGTTTGTCTCATGAGCTTGTGTGTGCACTCACACACGTGCCCATAGCACAGATGTATAGGTCAGAGGACACCTTGTGGGAGTTAGTCCTCTTTTGTACCCTGTGGCTCCAGGTGCACTATCTAAGGTCATTAATCTTGATGGCAGGGCTTCTACCTGCGGGACAGCTCCTGGCCGTCATTTCCTTTATCTGCTGAGAGGCATCTGCTTCCGTATATTGTGAAAGCATGGGAGTGTGAGTATCTCCCGGGTCTGTTGACTCAGATTTTTCACGGGTTTACTCAGTAATTGTGTAGTTTCGTCAGAAGATAGCTCTATTTGCAGCTTTTTGAAGAACTCCCAAACTGAGATCCATGGTGGCTGTATCAGTTTACAGTTCTACCAACAATCCATAGGGGTTTCTGTTTCTCCACAGCCTTGCCAAACACTATCATTGTTTTCTTGATAGTGGCTATCCTGGCTAGGGTAAAATGGAATCTCAATGCCGTCTTAACCTGCATTTCTTTGATGGCTAATGAGGTTGAACTTTTTTTTTCATTTTCGAGAAGTTTTTTTTTTTAAAAAAAAAAAAAAACCTGTATCTCCAAACATGCCTTTTCTACTTTTTCTGTCCTTTCCTTCTCCTTTTTCTTTTTTTAAAATTTTATTTAATGGGATATTTTATTTATTTACATTTCAAATGTTATCCCCTTTCCTGGTTTTTCCTTCATAAGCCCCCTATCCCATCCCCTCTCCCCTTGCTTCTAAGAAAATGCTCCCCCACCCAACCACGCACTCCCACCTCACCACCCTGGCATTCCCCCACACTGGGGCATCTATCAAGCTGTCACAGGACCAAGGGCCTCTCCTCCCATTGATACCTGACAAGGCCATCCTCTGCTACATAAACAGCTAGAGCCATGGGTCCCTCCATGTGTATTCTTTGGTTGATGGTTTGGTCCCTGGGAGCTCTGGGGGGTCTGGTTGGTTGATATTGTTGTTCTTTCTATGGGGTTACAAACCCGTTCAGCTCCTTCAGCCCTTTCTCTAATTCCTCCATTCGGGACCCCATGCTCTGTCTAATGGTTTGCTGTGAGCATCTGCATCTGTATTGGTCAGGCTCTGGCAGAGCCTCTCAGGAGACAGCTATTTTATCTGTATGAATGTTTTGCCTGCACATGAGTATGTCCACCACATTCACTCCTACCAGAAGGCATCCAATCCTCTAGAACTGGAGTCACAGATGGTTGTGAACCACACTCTGGTGCTACAAACTGAACCCAAGTCCTCTGGGAGGGGGGGAACAAAGCCAAACAAATGCTCTTAACTGCAGTCATCTCTCTAGCCTCACTTTCCTTTCCTTTCTTGTTTGTTTGGGTGGTTGGTGTTTTGGTTTTTGAGGCAAGGTTTTTCTGTGTAACCTTGGCTATCTGGCCTGGAACTCACTCTTTTGGCACCAGGCTGGCCTTGAACTCACAGAGATCTGCCTGCTTCTCCCTCCGGAATGCTAGGATTAAAATCTTGAGCCACTACCACTTTTGGTGGTGGTTGGTTGGTTGTTTTTGGTTTGTTTGTTTGTTTCTCTCTAAAAGTAGCCCAGGGATTAAAAGTGTACATCACCATACCTGTATGGATTTCTGTTCTTTCTTTCTTTCTTTCTTATTTATTTATTTATTTATTTATTTATTTATTTATCTATCTATCGAGAAAGAATCTTGTCTTTTAGCCCATTCCTCAGCCTCCCAAGTAATGGAATCATAGGTGTGAGACAAGATAGTACCTGTTTTCTCTCTGTTGTGCTAAGAGGAACCAGTTTATGATCTGAAGGTATCTTTGAATCAGGAGACAAGGGCCAGGCATGGTGGCCAACACCTTTAATCCCAACACTCCGGAAGCAGAGATAGCAGATCTCTGTGAAATTGAGACCAACCTGGTCTACATATCTAGTACCAGACCAGGCAGGGCTACATAGTGAGACCCTGTCTCAAAAACAAACAAACCAACAAAGAGACTACAAGGCCAGAGGAGAGAGTTTTAAGTTGACCACTCTGCTCCCACCTTTCTCTTACTTCCTCTGCAGGACCTCACACATGGCTGCTACAAGCACTTGCTAGCACTTCAATGACTATGTAGCCAGAGTGGATTTCTGCTGTTTGGAAGTAAGAACATTAACAGATGCAGGGGCAGAGACAGGAATATTCAGATTAGTAAGAAGTGTTCTCCAAGGCCTGGAGAAATCACACAGGACTAATGTGAGCACTCAGAAGGATGAGGGAGGAGGAACATGAGTGTAATGGTAGCCTGGGCTCTGCAGTTAGTCTTTCTGGGGAAAAAAAGGAAGAAAGAAAAGAGGAGGGGAGGAGAGAGAAAAGGAAGGAGGGGGAAAGTCCCATGGTTTATTTTATCATCAAATATCACTCTAAATTAATTCAACAGCACTTCTTGGTTTGGTGGCATATTTGAATTTACAGTTTACTTATCACCTAGCTCTGAGGTTGATCAGCTCTGTGCATTCTTATTTTATTTAAATTTGAGACAATCTCAGTATGTATCTCAGTCTGACTTTCCATTTGATATCCTGCTCCAGCCTCAGGAATGCTGGGATTACAAGCATGTACCACCATACTTTCAAAGTCAGGTTTCCGGGCTGAAGCTAATAGGTCTTAACTGTGAGAACCCTTTTCACTCTAGAGCTGGAGATAGAACCTAAAGCTTTGCTCATACTAGATAAACACTCCATTAACTGAGCTACAGGTTCAGCCCCGGAGTCTGAAACCTTTGAGTCAGCAAAGCAGATCACCCATTCAGACAATGAGCAAATATTTATTATCTATCTGCTTTAGGATAAGGCTGCAGTAGTAAACAGAGCAGAGGATCTCTGTCTTTGTACAGCTGACATTCTAGGAGATAGGAGCAGCAATCGATTCCACAAGTATTTAACTGGGACAAACATTGGAAAGAAAAAGTGCAAGGTAAGCTTGAGAATGGACAGTTGGTTCCAAACTGCCCTTTAGTGTCAGGAAGGTTGGCCCTCTGAAAGGTACATTGAACATTAGACAAACGGTGGGAAGAACATTCCAGGCAGGAAAAAAAAAAAAAAAAAACACTATCTTATCAAGCTCGGGGGGTGATATGCTAGAAAAACAGGAAAAAAAAGGGGGGGGGGAGAGGAGCAAATGAGGTCCCATATGGCAGGGACCATTAGCAGCTTTGTAGACCAGCCCTGCTTTTAAACACATTTTTCATTGTGACAAGATACACATAACATAAAATTTGCCTGGTTTGTGACACTGGGGATTAAACACAAGACCTTAAGTCTGCTGACGTAAGGCTTTACTGCTGAGCTGTCTCCTGCACTTTAAAGAATCCAGATGAGCCAAGTGTAGTGGATCATGGCTGACATCCCGGCATTCAGGAGACTGAGGCAGACAAACTGCCAGAGTTTGAAATCACACTGGGTTACATAGTGAGCTCCAGACCAATGCAAAACCTTGTTTCAAAAATTCTCAATCAATCACTTCTAGATTACTAATACAATGTAAATGCTGTATTAAGCTGCTTTTACTTTATATTTTTAAAAATAAGTATGTTTTTATTATAAAAAATTTGAAACTTATGGAGATACAAAAGAGGGAAGTAGTATGATGCACTACTACAAAACAACCCAGATAAAATTTTGGTGGATAGTGTTCCAGTCCACTTTCTACATATAGGCACATTTTGATGTAATTTCATGTATCCTATTTTTAAATAAAAAGTTTGCTTTAGATGATTTCTGCAAACTTTTCCAGACAATTCACGACTTATAATTTTTAATGTCTTAGTAGCCCATTTTACATATATAATAATTAATTTTATTTTTAAAAATTGTATATGTCAATTATCTTATTTTCTAATTAAAAATGTTTTCATGCTCCTGAGAGGCTCTGCCAGAGCCTGACAAGTACAGAGATGGATGCTCACAGCAACTGTTGGACTGAGTGTGGGGTTTCGGATGGAGGAGTTGGAGAAGGAACTGAAGGAGCTGAGGGAGTTTGCAGCCCCATGGAGGGAACAACAGTATCCACTGGCCTGACCTCTCGATGCTCCCGGAGACTGGACCACCAACCAAAGAATACACATGGAGGGACCCATCGTGCTGGCCACATATGCGGCAGAGGAGGGCCTTGTTATCCATCAGGGGGAGGAGAGGCCCTTGGGCCTGAGGGTGTTAGATGCCCCAATATAGGAGAATGCCAAGGAGGGAAGACGGGAGTGAGTAGGTGGGTAAGCACCCTCATAGAGGCAGAGGGAGGGGGAATGGGATAGGGGGTTTCCAAAGGGGACCTGGAAAGGGGGAAACATTTGAAATGTAAATAAAGTAATTATCTAAAAAAAAAAAAAAGTTTTCATGCAATACATTTTGGTCGAATTCCCCCCTCCAACTTCTCACAGATCTTCCCGTACCCATCCACTTCATATTCATTCTTTCTCTCTCTCTCTCTCTCTCTCTCTCTCTCTCTCTCTCTCTCTCTCTTCCCCTCCCTCCCTCCCCCCTCTCTCTTTCTCTTTTTCTTTAAAAACTAAAACCAGGCTGGAGAGATGGCTCAGCAGGTAAAAAAGCACTGTCTTTCCAGAGGTCCTGAGATCAATTCCCAAAAACTGTTGGCTCACCACCATCTATAGGATCTGATGCCCTCTTCTGGCGTACAGGTGTATATGCAGATAGAGCACTCATTTACCACAATAAGTCTTAAAAAAA
>JADRCH010008061.1:1174588-1185190 GCA_019843965.1 Rhynchomys soricoides
AAAAAAATAAAACCAAAGAAAATCAAAAAAATAAAAGCACACACACACCAAAACAAAACGAATAAAATACAAGTAAAACACCATGGAGCTTGTTTTGTGTTAGCTAGTCCTTGCATGCAACCTGCTTTGGAGTGTGGTTGAAGTATCCTATGTCAATTCTCTTTTATAGAAAAACTGATTTTCTCTTTTGCAGCAGCTAACAATTGTAAATGGCTTCTTAGTAAGGATGAGACTTTGTACCCTTTCTACTTCTCTATGCTAGGAAATTTATTTTCAAGTTTGAACTTGTCAGGTCAACATATTTATGCATACTACCACAATTTCTGTGAGTTCATACGTGCATATGTGTTTGATAAAAACACCCAATTTAGAACTGGGTCATAAAACAGTCCCACTCTCTATGTTATCTAATTGTGGGTCTTTGTGTTAACTGCTATCTACTGCAAGAAGAATCTTACTTGATGGGAGTTGAGTGATGTACTAATCTATAGGTATAACAATATGTCATTAGAAGGATTTCTATGCTCATCCAGCAGAATGGAGTAGGATTTCCCCCAGAACCTAGAGCTATCTAGTCTCAGGTTCTTGGTCTCTTGACAATGTCAAGTATGGGTCCATTTTATGAAGTGAGCTATTTCTTTAAAATATCTTTATAAATGTATTATATAATTATATAGGACAAAACTGCAGCTTACTGACTGGGAAAAGATCTTCACTAACCCTTCATCTGACAGAGGGCTAATATCCAAAACATATAAAGAACTCAAGAAGTTAGACTTCAAAAAACCAAATAATCCAATCAAAAAATGGGTACAGAACTAAACAGAGAATTCTCAACAGAGGAATCTCAAATGGCCAAGAAACACCTAAAGAAATGTTCAACATCCTTAGTCATCAGGGAAATGCAAATCAAAACAACCCTGAGATTCCACCTCACACCAGTCAGAATGGCTAAGATCAAAAACTCAGGTGACAGCAGATGTTGGCGAGGATGTGGAAAAAGAGGACCACTCCTCCATTGCTGGTGGGAATGCAAGTTGATACAACCTCTCTGGAAATCAGTTTGGCGGACCCTCAGAAAAATGAACATAATATTATCTGAGGACCCAGTTATTCCACTCCTGGGCATATACCCAGAAGATGCTCCAACGTACTACAAGGACATGTTTATAGCAGCCTTATTTGTAATAGCCAGAAACTGGAAACAACCTAGATGTCCCTCAATCTAAGAATGGAAACCAAAAAAAAAGTGGTTCATTTACACAATGGAATACTACTCAGCTATTAAAAACAAGGACATCATAAATTTCTCAGGGAAATGAATGGAACTAGAAAATATCATCTTGAGTGAGGTAACCAGGCCCAAAAGGACATGCATGGTATTAGCCAGAATGTTCAGAATGCCGATGATACAATTCACAGACACAAAGAAGCTAAACAAGAAGGAAGGCCCAAGTGAGTATGTTTGAACCCCACTTAGAAGGGGGAACAAAATAATCATGGAAGGCAGAGGGAGAAAGGGACCTGGGTGGGAGATGGGAAGGCAAGGGGAATAGAGGGGGCAGAATCAGGCATGGGGAGAGGCCCAGAGTGCCAGGAAAATGAATGGAAATTTGCAGCTGCAGAGGGGAGGCGTGTGGGATGAGGGGATTCTCTTGGAAGTTCCAGAGACCTGGGATGAAGGAGGCTCCCAGGAGTCAATGGAGATGACCTTAGTTGAAATGCCCAACAGTAGAAATATAGAACCAGTAGCCAGACAGGACACCTAGTGGAGGGATAAGGAAAACAACCCACTCACAAAACTTTCAACCCCAAATTTGTCCTGTCTAAAAGAAATGCAAGGACAAAGATGGAGCAGAGACTGAAGGAAGGGCTGACCAGTGACAGGCTCAACTTGGGATCCATCCCATGCATGGGCACCAATTCCTGACACTATTACTGATGCCATGTCGTGCTTGCAAACAGGAGCCTAGCATGGCTGTCCTCTGAGAGGCTTTACCAGCAGCTGACTGAGACAGATGAAGATACATACACCCAACCATTGGACTGAGGTCAGGAACCCCTACAGAAGATGTAGGGGAAGGATTGAAGGATCTGAAGGGGATGGCAATCCCTTAGGAAGACCAACAGTGTCAACTAACCTGGATCCATGGGAGCTCCCAGAAGCTAAGCCACCAACCAAAGGGCATTCAGGGGCTAATCAGAGGCTCTGGCACGTATGTAGCAGAGGGCTGCCTTGTCTGGCCTCAGTGGGAGAGGATGCACCTAATCCTGCAGAGACTTGATGCCCTAGGTTTAGGGGATACCAGTGGTGGGGGCTACCCTTTCACAACGGAAGGGGAGGAGGGATGGTGGATGGGAGGGGTAAGCATTTGTGATGTATATAAATAAATAAATAAATATTTCATATATTATATAATTGTACATTAGATACCTAAAACAAATTTTTATTTTATGTTTATATACATAATGTATATAATTATGTAATTATATATAATTTATGTATAAATATGTAGTTATATATAATACAGATAATATATTTTTATATGTATATATATATTAAGATAAAACACACTTATCACATCAGAGTTGGACAAGACAAACTAACAGAGGGAAAAGAGGCCAAGAGAAGACACAAAAATCAAGACATTCACTAATCTGCATGCTCAGGAATCCCATAAAAATACTAAACTGGGAGTTCCCAGAGACAGGGCCACCAACCAAAGGGCATACATGGGCTACTCCGAGGCTGAAAGGCTTAATATATACTCAGAGGTGCCTTGGGTGTGCTGCTTCAGTCTCTGTGAGCTTTGTTCAGTTCATTTAGAGGGCTTCGTCTTCTTAGCATCCACTCCGGCTCTTATACTTTTTCCACAGGTTTCCCTGAGCCCTGAGGGAAGAGATTTGATGGAGACAGCCCATTTAGGGCTGAGTGTTCCAAGGTCTTTCCCTCCTGTGTAATGTCTGGCTATGGGTCTCTATGTTTGATTCCCATCTGCTGAAGGAGGAAACTTCTCTGATGAAGGCTGAATAAGGCATTGATCTATGAGTATAGTAGAATATCATTAAATGTCATTTTATTATTACCGTTTTTCTGAAAAGTGTTATTTGGTCCCTGGGATATCTAGTCTTTGGTTCTTGGTCACCCAAGCAGTGTAAAATATGGGTTCCATCTTGTGAAGTAAGATATTGGTTGGTTACTCTCACAAGCTTTGTGCCACCATTGGTCTAGCATATCTGGCAGGCATACCACTATTGCAGATGATAAAAAAAAGTTATGGCTGGCTTGGTGTTTACGTTTCTTCTTTAGTTGCATGCTGAGTACCTTCCTATACAAAAAATTCTAGAATGTGGAGATGGTGGCTCTACATAGGCACCAGTGCATCTTCTTTATGTTCAATGGGGTGCATAGGTGTTGTCTTCAGCAATAGGGCCTTGCTGTCAGTTTGTGTCTTGTCAGAAGCCTGGGCTTAATTTTAGCTGTCTCTCCCTATATTCCTTTCTTTGTCCCCTTCTTCTCTCCCTTCACTTCCCCTCTCCACTTGATCCTAGCCATTCCTGCTCCCCTACACATCCATAACTACCTATTCTATTTCCCCCTTTGTAACAGGGTCTTTCCATACTCCCAACTCTTACTCTATATCTATCCCCTTGTGGATCTATGGATTGCATGATTATCATTTATGTAACAGCTAATACCCACAAAATAAGCAAATATATACCATATCTGTCTTTCTGGGTCTGAGATACCTCACTCAGTATGATTTTTTTTCTAGTTACATCCACATACCTGTGAATTTCATGATGCCATTTTTTTAAAAAGCTGAGTAACACTTCATTGTGTAAAAGTACTACATTTTCTTTATCTATTCTTCTGTTGAAGGACCTTTAGGTTGTTTCCAATTCCTGGTTATTATGGAGAGGACACCAATGAACATGGTCGAGCAAGTGTCCTTGTGGTAAGATGAAGTGATCTTTGGGTATTGTCCAAGAATTCAATAGCTGGGTCTTGAAGTAGATCAATTCCTATCTTCCCGAGGAACCACTACGCAGACTTCCTAGTGACTGTACAAGTTTGCACTCCCACCAGCAATGGAGGAGTGTTCTTCTTTCTCCACATCCTCACCAGAATGAGCTGTCACTTTTGCTTTTGCTTTTAGCCATTCTGTTTGGTATAAGATGGAATCTTAGAGTCGATTTGATTTGCACTTCTGATTTAGGGTTTTACTGCTGTAAACAGGGACCACGACCAAGGCAACTCTTATAAAGACAGCATTTAATTGGGGCTGGCTTACAGATTCAGAGATTCAGTTCATTATCATCAAGGCAGGAACAGGGCAATGTCCAGGCAGACATGGTGCAGGAGGAGCTGAGAGTTCTACATCTTCATCTGAAGGCTGCTAGGAGAATACTGGCTTCCAGACAGCTAAGATGAGGGTCTTAAAGTCCACACCTACAGTGACACACCTACTCCAACAGGGCCACACCTTCTAATAGCGCCACTCACTGGGCCAAGCATATACAAACCATCGAAATTTCCCTGATGACTAAGAAAGATGAATGTTTAAGTATTTCTTAAGCCATGTGAATGTCCTCTATTGAGAATTTTCTGTTTAAGTCTGTATTTCATTTTTTTAATTGGGTTATTTGTTTTGGTAATACCTAGTTTCTTGAGTTCTTTATTTATTTTGAATATTAGCCCTCTATTGGGTGTGTAGTTCATAAAATTCTTTTCCCATTCTGTAGGCTTCTGCTTTGTCCAAATGACTGCGATCCCCCCCACCAGGAGAAGCTTTTGTTTGTTTGTTTGTTTGTTTAATGAGGTTCCAATTTCTGATGGTTGATGTTAGTGCCTGTGTCAATGGTGTTCTGTACAGAAAGCTTCCTGTGCCTGAGTTCAAGGTTATTTACCACTTTCTCTTCTATTAGGTTCAGTGTATCTGTTCTACATTGAGGTCTTTGATCATTTGGAGTTGAGTTTTGTGCAGGGCAGTAAGTATGGATCTATTTGCATTCTTCTACATGCAGACATCCAGTTTGAGCAGCACCATTTACTGAAGATGCTGTCTGTTTTACAATGTGTGTTTCTAGATCCTTTATCAAGAATCACGTGTCCATAGGTGTGTGGATTTATGTCTGAACCTTCGATTTGGTCCTAATGTTATTGATTTTGGTTTTATGACAATACCATGCTGTTTTTATTTCTATAGCTTTGTAGTAAAACTTGAAATTGGGGCTAGTGGAACCTTCAGCAGTTCTTTTATTGTTCGGGATTGTTTTTGCTATCCTGTTTTTTGCTTGTTTGCTTTTGTTTTGTATTGGTGTGGTGTGGTGTGGTGTGGTGTGGTGTGTGTGTGTGTGTGTGTGTGTATGCTCGAACACGAGCATGCATGTGAAGCTTGGGATTATCATTTCAAGATCTGTGAAGTATTGTGTTAGAATTTTGATGGGGATTGCATTGAATCTGTAGATTGCTTTGGTAGGATGGTCATTTTACGTTATTAATCCTGCTTGATCCATGAGCATGGGAGATCTTTCCATTTCCTGATATCTTTTTAAATTTCTTTCTTAAGTGTCTTAAAATTTTTAACCCACAAATTTTTCACTTGTTTGGTTAGAGTTACCCAAGATATTTCATATTATCAGAGGCAACTGTGAAAAGTGTTGTTTCCTGATTTCTTCCTCAGATCATTTGTCATTTGTATATAGGAAGCCTATTGTTTTTTGTTTGTTTGTTTGTTATTTTTTTAATCCAGCCATTTTGCTGAAAGTGTTTATCCCTAGTAGAATTTTTAGGATCATTTATGTATATTATCATATCATCTGCGAATAAGAGTCTTTGCCTCTTCCTTTTCAATTTGTATCACCTTGATATCCTTCAGCTCTAGCTAAATTGTCAAGTATGATATTGGATAAATATAGTGAGTGGACAGGCTTGTCTTGCTCCTGATTTTAGAGAAATTGCTTTGAGTTTCTCTCCATTCAAGGTGATGTTGGCTATAGGCTTACTGTAAACTGCCTTTATTATGCAGAGGTATGTCCCTTGTACCCCTAATATCTCCACTATTTTATCATGAAGTGGTGTTGGATTTTGTCAAAGGCTTTTTCAGTATCTAATGAGATGATCATGTGGGTTTTTTCTTTGTTTATATGGTGGATTACATTTACTGATTTTCATATATTGAACCATCCCTGCATTTCTGGGAAGAAGCTGACTTGATCATGGTGAATGATCTGTTTTATGTGATCTTGGATTTTGTTTGCAAGTATTTTGTTAGGTATTTTTGCATCTATGTTCACAAGGGAAATTGGTCTGTAATTCTCTTCCTTTGTTGAATCTTTACGTGGTTTGAGTGATTGTGGTCTCCTTAAATGAATTGAGCAATATTCCTTCTGTTTATATTTTGTGGAATAATTTGAAATCCTGGCAGGGAGAATTTTAATGACTATTTCTGTTTCACTATGTCTGTTTAAATTACTTACCTGATTTAATTTAATTGGCAAGTATTATGTTTGGAAAAAATAACCCCTTTCTTTTAGACTTTTAAATTTGTTGGAGTACAGGATTTTAAAGTATGTCCTTCCTTAGGGTTTCCATCTGCTTCCCAGAGCTGACCCTGTGCCACAGCTCTCTGTACCCAAATCCCGCCAGGAGAGAGCTGATCTCCCAGGAGTGCTATCACACCTAAGATCAGAGGCTCACAAGCTCACAGGAGGGACAAGCTCCAGTCAGAGACAGCAAAACCAGCTAACACCAGAGAACCAGATGGAGAGAGGCAAGTGTAAGAACCTAAACAACGGTCGTCTTCAACTGATTGAGTGTTGACTCCGATGCGTTAGAAAATAAACCTCTTGCTTTTGCATAGATCTGCGTCTTGGTGTCTCACTTGGGGGCATCTTGAAGTAAGTACCACTGACCAAAGGTCGGGGTCTTACATTTGGGGGGCTCGTCCGGAGATTTGGGGAGACCCCCAAGCAACCACCGACTAGGCTGATTGGAGGGAAAAAGACAGCAACAGACGCCTAAGTATGTTTGTCTCTCTGTCTTCTGCTTTCACTTTTGGCTCACATGCATGATGTCCGCCGGAAAGCCTCTGGTCTGGTGCCTTCAATTGCAGAGGGCAGATATGCCTTAATGCCATGACCGTGGGGAGTCTGGAGGATGTTACAGGACACACCCAACAGGGAATTCAGAGGACTCTGCTCCTTTTGAAAACAGCAAGACAAAGTATCGCAGGGAGTCGAGTCTTGCTATAACCTGGTTTCTGCACCCACGGCAGGGCTGAACTGTTTGTATAACCTTGTTTCTGTGCCCGTGGCAGGGGAAAAGTGTCTATGTGTTATCAATTTCTGTGTTCTTGGACTTGGACTGACAACATTTTTGGACAGACTGAATCTACTCTGTTAAACATCCTAGTTAACCACTGGAGGGAAGTTAGGGAAAGAGAAAACTTGTTAGTAGTAGTAAAGAAGGGCAAGTTAGTCACTCTCTGCTCCTCTGAATGGCCCACCTTCAGAGTAGGGTGGCCACCCATAGGGACCTTGGACATGCAGGTGATCAAAGCAGTAGAGGAAAGAGCCTTTTTTTTTTTTAACATATTCTTCATTTTATATGAAACAATTTTTTATACATCCAATGGTTAATAAATGTTCTCACACATCATAAAACATAGAACCTCCAAAGATACCATTAAACTTGTTTTCTATTGGCCATCTACTGCTGGGCATGCAGCCTACCATGAAGCATAGTTTATTTTCCCAGTAAGACTACCTTTGAGAAAACTAATTTTCATTTGCAAGTGTTTGTCACTTGGATATTGCTTCTGGGTTAGAGATGGGAAGTGTCTACTTCACCTTTCAGTTTTAGGACCTCAACTGGTGCAGACTCATGCAGGCCTGTGCATGCTGCCTCAGTCTCTAAGACTTCATGTGTGTGTCATATTGATTTAGAGGGCCTTGTTTTCTTGGTGTTCTCTATCCTCTCTAGTCCTTATATTCTGCCTGACTTCTCTTACATGGTATTTGATGGAGACATCATATTTAGGGCTGAGGATTCAAAGGTTTCTCATTATCTTCAAATTGTCTGGCTGTGGGTCTCTGTTTTTATCTGCTACAGGAGGAATCTTTTCTGATGATGGCTGAGCAAGGCACTGATCTATGAGCATAGCAGATTGTCATAAGGAGTCATTTTATTGTTACTTTGTTTTTTAATACTAGTACTATTTGTTTTTACTCTAGGTCTCTAGGCTATCTTGTCTCAGGCTCTCAGTGTCATGTATGGATTCCATTTCAGGGAGTGAGCCTTAAGTCAAATCAGATCTTGGTTACTCCCACAAGCATTGAGCCACGATTGCAATGGTGTATCTTTCAGGCAGGTCACCATTGTAAATCAAAGGGTTGGTAGATAGGTTGGTGTTCATCTTTCTTCTTTGCTAGAATGCAGGGTATCTTCCAGTACTATAACCATTAGTCTGAAGGGCTGAAGACTTTATCTAGGCAGCAGCTCAACTCCTCCATGTTCCATAAGTTGTATAGGTGCTGTCTTCAGAAATGGGGCCTTACTGTCAGTTTTTGTTTGTTTGTTTGTTTGTTTGATTTTAATTAGCAAGGAAGGATATTTAATTAGACAGCTCGAGCTGGAACACCATGAAAATGGTGATCTTGAGGGCAGAAACGATTGAATATTTAAGGGCAAAAACCACAAGCAGGTGGGGACTTGGAAACTGGGACTTGGGAACTGTGTCAAAGCTTGCAATCCATGAAGGCTTGCAGAACAATGATGTTACACAAGGCTGGTCAAGGATGTGGTTAGTTCCTGGAACAGTGTGAACCGTCAGTCCAGGAGTTTAGGTTCCTAGGTCCTCAGAGTAGGTCAGGCAAAAAATGGAATAATGATCATTCTTTAGTGACTGCGTTAACTAGCTCAGGATGATATTTTCAAGATCCATCCATTTGTCTGCGAATTTCATGAAGTCATTGTTTTTAATAGCTGAGTAGTATTCCATTGTGTAAATGGACCACATTTTCTGTATCCATTCCTCTGTGGAGGGGCATCTGGATTGTTTCCAGCTTCTGGCTATTATAAATATGGCTGCTATGAACATAGTAGAGCATGTGTCTTTATTATATGTTGGAGCATCTTCTGGGTATATGCCCAGGAGTGGAATAGCTGGGTCCTCAGGCAGTATTATGTTCATTTTTCTGAGGGTCCGCCAAACTGATTTCCAGAGAGGTTGTACCAGCTTGCAATCCCACCAGCATTGGAGGAGTGTTCCTCTTTCTCCACATCCTCAACAACATCTGCTGTCACCTGAGTTTTTGATCTGACCCATTCTGACTGGTGTGAGGTGAAATCTCAGGGTCGTTTTGATTTGCATTTCCCTGATAACTAAGGATGTTGAACATTTCTTTAGGTGCTTCTCGGCCATTTGAGTTTCCTCAGTTGAGAATTCTCTGTTCAGCTCTCTTCCCTATTTTTTGATAGGGTTATTTGGATCTCTGGAGTCTAGCTTCTTGAGTTCTTTGTATATATTGGATATTAGCCCTCTATCAGATGTAGGATTGGTAAAGATCTTTTCCCAATCTGTAGGTTGCCGTTTTGCACTATTCACAGTGTCCTTTGCCTTACAGAAGCTTTGTAATTTTATGAGGTCCCATCTGTCAATTCTTGATCTTAGAGCACAAACCATTGGTGTTCTGTTCAAGAACATTTCCCCTGTGCCCATGTGTTTGAGACTATTCCCTGCTTTCGCTTCTATTAGATTCAGTGTATCTGGTTTTATGTGGAGGACCGTGATCAACTTGGACTTGAGCTTTGTACAGGGAGATAGGAATGGATCAATTCGCAATCTTCCACATGTAGACTGCCATCGGAAACAGCACCATTTGTTGAAGATGCTGTCTTTTTTCCACTGGATGGTTTTAGCTCCTTTGTCAAAGATCAAGTGACCATAAGTGTGTGGGTTCATTTCTGGGTTTTTGATTCTATTCCATTGATCTACCTGCCTGTCACTGTACCAATACCATGCAGTTTTTATCACTATGCTCTGTAAGCTTGAGGTCAGGAAGGCTGATTCCCCCAGAAGACCTTTTATTGTTGAGGATAGTTTTTGCTATCCTGGGTTTTTTGTTATTCCATATGAATTTGAGAATTGATCTTTCTAACTCTATAAAGAATTGAGTTGGGGTTTTGATGAATTTTTGGCAGGATGGCCATTTTAACTATATTAATCCTGCCAAACCATGAGCATGGGAGATCTTTCCATCTTCTGAGGTCTTGTTCAATTTCTTTCTTCAGAGACTTGAAGTTCTTGTCATACAGATCTTTCACTTGATTGGTTAGAGTCACACCAAGATATTTTATATTGCTTGTGACAATTGTGAAGGGTGTCATTTCGCTAATTTCTATCTCAGGCTATTTAACCTTCGAGTATAGGAAGGCTACTGATTTGCTTGAGTCAATTTTGTATCCAGCCACTTTGTTGAAGGTGTTTATCAGCTGTAGCAGATCTCTGGTGGAGTTTTTCAGGTCACGTAAGTATACCATCATATCATCTGCAAATAGTGATACTTTGATTTCTTCCTTTCCAATTTGTATCCCTT